>LNAC01000371.1:258982-404666 GCA_002007465.1 Ailurus styani | reverse complement strand
CAGGAGAAGAGAAATCATAAAGATCAGAGCAGAAATCAATGAAATAGAAACCAAAAGAACAGTGGAACAAATCAATGAAACTAGGAGCTGGTTCTTTGAAAGAATTAATAAGATTGATAAACACCTGGCAAGACTTATCCAAAAGAAAAGAGAAAGGATTCAAATTAATAAAATCATGAATGAGGGCGCCTGGGTGGCTCAGTGGGTTAAAGCCCCTGCTTTTGGCTCAGGTCATGATCTCAGCGTCCTGGGATCGAGGCCCGCATCGGGCTCTCTGCTCAGCAGGGAGCCTGCTTCCTCCTCTCCCTGTCTCTCTGCCTTCCTCTCTGCCTACTTGTAATCTCTCTCTCTGTGTCAAATAAATAAATAAAATCTTTAAAAAATAAAATAAAATCATGAATGAAAGAGGAGAGATCACAACCAACACTAACAAAATATAAATTATAAGAACTTATTATGAGAAATTATACCGGCAAATTTGAGAATCTGGAAGAAATGGATGCATTCCTAGAGACATATAAGCTACCAATACTGAACTAGGAAGAAACTGAAAGCCTGAATAGACCCATAACCAGTAAGGAGATTGAAGCAGTTATCAAAAATCTCCCAACAAACAAGAGCCCAGGGCCAGGAAGCTTCCCAGGGGAATTCTACCAAATATTTAAAGAAGAATTAATACCTCTTCTCCTGAAACTGTTCCAAAAAATAGAAATGGAAGGAAAACTTCCAAACTCATTTTATGAGGCCAGCATTACCTTGATCCCCAAACCAGGCAAAGACCCCATCAAGAAGGAGAATTACAGACCAATATCTTTGATGAATACGGATGCAAAAATCCTCAACAAAATACTAGCCAATAGGATCCAGCAGCACATAAAAAGGATTATTCACCACGACCAAGTGGGATTTATTCCTGGGATGCAAGGTTGGTTTAACATTCGCAAATCAATCAATGTGATACAAGACATTAATAAAAGAAAGNATTTGACAAAGTACAGCACCCGTTCTTGATCAAAACTCTTCACAGTGTAGGCATAGAGGGTCCATACCTCAATATCATCAAAGCTATCTACAGAAAACCCACAGCGAATATCATCCTCAGTGGGGGAAAACTGAGAGCTTTTCCCCTAAAGTCAGGAACACGGCAAGGCTGTCCACTATCACCACTGCTATTCAACATAGTACTAGAAGTCCTAGCCTCAGCAATCAGACAACAAAAAGAAATAAAAGGCATCCAAATCGGCAAGGAAGAGGTCAAACTCTCACTCTTTGCAGATGATATGATACTTTATTTGGAAAACCCAAAGGACTCCAGTCCAAAATTACTGGAATTCATACAGGAATTCAGTAAACATCAGGATATAAAAATCAGTCCATAGAAATCAGTTACATTTCTATATACCAACAACAAAACAGAAGAAAGAGAAATTAAAGAGTCAATCCCATTTACAATTGCACCCAAAACCATAAGATACCTAGGAATAAACCTAACCAAAGAGGCAAAGAATCTGTATTCAGAAAACTATAAAGTACTCATGAAAGAAATTGAGGAAGACACAAAGAAGTGGAAAAACATTCCATGCTCATGGATGGGTAGAATAAATATTGTGAAAATGTCTATGCTACCTAGAGCAATCTACACATTTAATGCAATCCCCATCAAAATACCAGCAATTTATTTCAAAGAAATGGAACAAATAATCCTAAAATTTATATGGAACCAGAAAAGACCCCAAATAGCCAAAGGAATGTTGAAAAAGAAAACCAAAGTTGGTTGCATCACAATTCCAGATTTCAAGCTCTATTACAAAGCCGTCATCATCAAGACAGTATGGTACTGGCACAAAAACAGACACATAGACCAGTGGAACAGAATAGAGAACCCAAAAATGGACCCTCAACTCTATGGTCAACTAATCTTCGACAAAGCAGGAAAGAATGTCCAGTGGGAAAAAGACAGTCTCTTCAACAAATGGTGTTGGGAAAACTGGTCAGCCACATGCAGAAAAATGAAACTGGATCATTTCTTTAAATCACACACAAAAATAGACTCAAAATTAATGAAAGACCTCAATGTGAGAAAGGAATCCATCAAAACCCTTGAGGAGTATACAAGCAGCAACTCTTTGACCTCAGCCTCAGTAATTCTTCCTAGGAACATCACCAAAGACAAGGGAAGCAAGGGCAAAAATGAACTATTGGGTCTTCATCGNAACTATTGGGACTTCATCAAGATTAAAAGCTTTTGCACAGCAAAGGAAACAGTCAACAAAACCAAAAGACAACTGACAGAATGGGAGAAGATATTTGCAAATGACATATCAGATAAAGGGCTAGTATCCAAAATCTATAAAGAACTTTTCAAACTCAACACCCACAGGACAAATAACCCAGCCAAAAAATGGGCACAAGACATGAACAGACATTTATCCATAGAAGACATACAAATGGCCAACAGACACATGAGAAAGTGCTCAACATCACTTGGCCTCAGGGAAATACAAATCAAAACCACAGTGAGATACCACCTCACACCAGTCAGAAGGGCTAAAGTCAACAAGTCAGGAAATGACAGATGTTGGTGAGGATGTGGAGAAAGGGAAACCCTCCTACACTGTTGGTGGGAATGCAAGCTGGTGCAGCCACTCTGGGAAACAGTATGGATGTTCCTCAAAAAGTTGAAAATAGAGCTACTCTATGACCTAGGCTTCGCACTACTGCATATTTACCCTAACGATACAAACGTAGTGATCCTGTGGGGCACATTTACCCGAATGTTTATAGCAGCAATGTCCAAAATAGCCAAACTAAGGAATGAACCTAGATGTCCATCAACAGATGAATGGATAAAGATGATGTGGTGTATGTATGTATGTGTATATATATATATATATATATACATATATATACATATATATATATATATGTATATATATATATATACATATATATATATACACATACATATACACATACATACATATACATACACACACACACACACACACAATGGAATACTATGCAGCCATCTAAAGAAACGAAATCTTGTCATTTGCAACGACATAGATAGAACTAGAGTGTATTATGCTGAACGAAATAAGTCAATCAGATAAAGACAATTATCATATTATCTCTCTGATATGAGGAACTTGAGGGGCAGGGGAGGGATCATGAGGGGTTGGAAGGGAAAAATAATGAAACAAGATGTGATCAGGAAGGAGTCAAACCATAAGAGACTCTTAATCTCCTGAAACAAACTGAGGGTTACTGAGGGGTGGGAGGGTAGTGATAGGGTGGATGGGTTGTGGATATTGGGGAGGGTTTGTGCTATGGTGAGTGCTGTGAAAGTTGTAAGCCTGATGATTCACAGTTCTGTACCCTGGGGCAAATAATTAATTAATAAATACATACATACATACAGACAGACAGACAAACACCTCCTCAGAGAAATGTAAATCAAAATTCTAAGGAGACATTACCTCACACTGTCAGAATGACTACGAGAAAAAAGATAGAAAGTAAGTTTGGAGAAAAGGGAACACTCATGCTCTGTTGGTGAGAATGCAAACTGGTGCAGCCACTATGGAAAATAGTATGGAGGCCCTCCAAAAGTTAAAAATAGAATTATCAGTAATTCCACTATTGGATATTTACCCAAAGGAAATGAAAATATTAATTTGCATGCCCATGTTTACTGCAGCATTATTTACAATACCCAAGATATGGAAACTACCCAACTGTGTATCAATAGATAAATGAATAAAGATGTAATATACACACACACATACACACACACACAGGAATAATACACAGCTAAATAAAATGAGATATTGCCATTTGCAACACCATGGATGAATCTAGAGGATATAATTAAAAGTGAAATAAGTCAGTTGGAGAAAAATACCATATAATGTCACTCATATGGAATTTAAGAAACAAAAATAAATGAACAAAGACAAAAAACAGACTATTGAATACAAGAACAAGCTGATGGTTGCTAGAGTGGTGGTGGATATGGAGGAAATGTGAAATAGATAAGGCAACTAAGAGTACAACTTATCATGATGAGCACTAAGTAATGTATAAAATTGTTGAATTATACATTTGAAACCTAATACTGTATGTGAATTACACTTCAATTTTAAAGTTACCATTAATAACAGCCTTAGTAAAGAGATAAAGTACTTAGATGTATATCTAACAGAACATGTAAAATTTGTATCATGGAAATAAAACTTATCAATAAGTGAAATAAAAAAATATATGGTAAGGATACACTGTGTTAATGGATTTAAATACTTAATATTAAGATATTAATTCTTCCAAACAATCTGTAGATTTAACATAATCCTCTTAAAGGTAGGTGCCACAGGTTTTGTATAAATTTCACATATCATTACTAAATTTATATGGGAAAATTACTTTGAATTAGAATATTTATGAGAAGAGAAATAAAGTTATCTTTCTCCCAACAGTAATGTATCAGACTTCTAGTTGCTTTGTAATATTCAAGGCCTATTATGTGTGAGACTCAAAGCCAGATTTTAAGTTTATCTACAAAGCAAAATTAGTCAAGTTAGTATAATACTGGCAGAAGATGAACATCTAGATAAATGAAACAGAAAAAAAAAGAGCCAGACATCAACATATATGTGCTCAAACAAATCTTTATAAAGCTGCTAAAACAATTCAAGGCAGAGAGGATTATATTTCAACAAAGCATGCTTTAATGATCTGCCATCATATACAAAAATGACCCTTGACCCAGACGTCACAGCAAACACACAATATTTCTCAAACTAAATTATAGACCTACACCTAAAATCTATAATTATCAAAATTCAATAAAGGGGGGAAAGAAACTATGACCTTTCTTAAAGCAAAAACTTCTTTCATAGAAAGAACAACATGAACTCTAGAAGAAAATATTGATAAATGGTTCTGCATCAAAATTTAAAACTCCTGACTTTGAAAGATGTAGTTAAAATGGAAAGACAAAGAACAGGATATAAGAAGATAATGGCACAATCTATATCCAACAAAGGTTTTTTTATCAAGGACATGTCAAGAATCCTTACAATTCAATTATAACAAAGCTAATGACCTAAGAAATGGGCAAAAGATGTGTATCAAAAAAAGATACATAAATAAACACAACAGAAAATATGGGAATACAAAATAATGTGGTCACTCAGATACAATTCAGCAGGGATTTTTGTTTGTTTGTTTTATTTTTAAAGATTTATTTTAGAGAGAGAAAGAGTCCAAGTTGAGGGAGGGGCCAAGGAAGAAGGGGAGAATCTTCAAGCAAATGTCCCGCTGATGGGGGGAGCCTGATGTGGGGCTCAACCTCCCAGGACAGAGATCATGAACTGAGCTGAAATCAAGAGTTGGGTGTTTAACTGACTGAGCCATCCAGGCGCCCCACATTTTAGCAGTTCCTTAAAAGTTAAACATATAATTTGCATACAACCCAGCAATCCTGGTATTTATATAAGATAAATGAAAACATATGTTTACTCAAAGTCTGTACATGAATATTTATAGATTTATTCATATTCACCAAAACCTAGAAAAAGCCAAATAAATATTCATCAATGGGTGAATGGATTAACAAATTATGGCACCACCTTACAAAGGCGTACTGCCTCCCAATGCCAAGGAATAAACTACAAATATATTCAGCGACATGGATGAATCTCAAATACATTATACTATTTGAAGACATGGGAGTCAAAAGGCTACTTAGCTATGAATCAATATATAGGATATTTGAGAACAGGCAAACTGTAGGTACAGAAATCAGAGACTGAGAAAGGATAAGGTTGAAGGAAGATCTTAATTTTAATGGGCCATGCAAAAAAATTTCATGATGAGAGGTATATTCTGTATCTTTGTTAAAGTAGTGGTTATATGGAAGTATATATAAGTTAAACTCAAACACAGACATATATATGACAGATATTTACTTTATGTGAATTATACCTCAGTAAATCTGATTTTCAAAAACCTTTTTTAAAAATGATCTGTAAGAAGTTTTACCTCACCTCATTTTTGATAACTTTAAGGTGAGAGGAAAATGCGGGCTTTGTCTAACTTCATGAATTCCAAGGCAACCTGAAGGCTGAACACTGGGAAAATACTTTGACAATTACTATTTGCCTCTGTAATTTCCAAAAGAAAAGATCAAGAAAAAGTTTATTTTATTGAAAATATAAAATAAAAAACTTAAAAAGAAAAAAAAAGTTAGACTGTTCCAAGAAACCTCTCAGGAGAATGACTCAACATTTCTGCTAAAGAACATGGGAGGTCTAAAGTCAGGAAGTCGGTAATGAGGTGGTATCCCCACATAGCACAGAACTTAGCCTCAAAACACAGGTGAGTATAAAGAAAAGTCACATGACACTGCTTTCTGTACCAATAAATAAATAAATAAAGGGGGGAGGGAGAGACTCATACTTCAAAGTATCTACAAGTCTTAGCCCAAAGTTCAAGGACTATGCTGATAGACAAAAAATAAAATTTCTAAAAGAAAATGAGTAACAGGAATTAAATCTTCACATCTTCTAGATCCAGAATTAATCTTCACAGTTTCAAAATCTGAATGTCTAACTGTTTGGAATATATTCATTATTGTTTTCACCACTTTTCTCTAATTGGAGATTACTAAAATCTATTCCCAGATTCCATGCTAGTTTTAATTTAATCAACTTGATGTGTATATTCTGGATATAGCTTTTTATACTGAAGCTACTCTGGATTATGATAAGATTAATTTTCAGGAGAATTTCTTTTGTGACATTATCCAGAATTTTTTAATTTCATCTGTTACAGGTCCTGATACCGGCATTTCCCTGAAGACAGTGTGTTGTAATGACATCAGTTTTTGTTTTGTTTTTACAAGAGAGGCAAAACCTTTCAGAGTCAACAATTGACATAGGGCAGTATCTCAATTCTTCAAAGATAAAACTTGTGTTTCTAGATATGTAGACAAAGAGTTACATTTACCCTGGTACTTGCTGCTTGTAGGTAATTCTTTGCAGCAGCAAAACCTTTTTTTTTTTTAAATTTCACCATCATTTACAAATCTTTTTTTTTTTATTCTTTGCCCCAGGGGTACAGGTCTGTGAATCATCAGGCTTATTTCTTTCACAGCATTCACCAAAGCACAAACCCTCCCCAATGTCTATAACCCATCCATCCTATCCCTACCCTCCCACCCCACCCCCCAGTAACCCTCAGTTTGTTTTGTGAGATTAGGAGTCTCTTATGGTTTGTCTTCTTCCCCATCCCATCTTGTTTCATTGTTTTTCCCTCCCTACCCACCATGACCCCCCACCCTACCCCTCAAGTTCCTCAAATCAGAGAGATCATATGATAATTGTCTTTCTCTGATTGAGTTATTTCACTCAGCATAATACCCTCTAGTTCCATCCACATCATTGCAAATGGCAGGATTTCATTTCTTTCTCCAACGAGGTATGGAAAACGTTCAGGGAACATCATTTACAAATCTTATAATGCTACATCATGACATTTATTGGTGAAGTCTGTTGACTCATCAATCTTCAGAGAAACTGTTGTTTTCAGTATGTTACACAAAACCTTTTCAGTATGATGTGACGTGTCATCAACATGTCAACTTACTGTACTGTTTTGAGGCCAGACCCTTCAATTTCTCAAACTCCATCTTGTCTAAACATTTTACTTACTATAGTTTTACATGCTGACATTATTAGTTTCTCACCAGCTGTAGGAATTTTCCTTTTCTGAGCAATAAGTTCAGTTACTATATAATTTGATTCCTGAGGCTTTGACAGGATAGGACTTTTTAAAAACACAACTTTACTCTGTTTTTATGAATATAATAGCTATTTAAAATAGCCATTAGCTTTATTAGTCTGATGGCTATGAGTTGTACATAAGAGAATTTTAAGTTTTGTTGGAGCCTTTTATGCACTTCTAAGTGGTGATTCTTCATCATTCACCTATGAGAATTTCCATTGGCTAAAATCTTCTTCCATGTCTTATCTTCAAATGTCATTTTGTTGGATAGCCAGACATGTTTAACACACAAAGGCTAAGAAGATAGAAAATAGAAGGGCATGATAAATGATAAAATAATAAGAAAATAAAACTTCACAGTACAATACAACCCTTATTATGCCAAGTTTACAATGGCAAAATACAAAGGGGTAACTAAGTCATAGTAGGTAAGATTTTTTTACACTGAATATTTCTCTCAAATTTTGTTATACTGGCAGAGTTCCTTCAATCCTGCAGTTTGGTCAATGGCATATAAGGTAGGGTTGAAAGAAGTCAGTTAGATGGAGAAGCTGGCATTGTCACCATATCGTTCTACCCTCCTCTGATATACAGCCATTAGTAATCAACGGTCTCCCCATTTTGTGTCAGAAACTGAGAATAGATTGAACCAAAAGAAATGGCCCTTCCTACATGTACTGCTATAGAAGGCTGATACACTTGTAATAAAAATTCTAAAGATACTGTTCAGTCAGTATTCACTACTAGCAAGGTTAGCATTGCAAAGCATCCAAAATTTAAATAACAATTACTTCACCAATTATGATTTCTCATGGAGACCTAGCAATATTTTGTAGAACCTCAGTTGAGGAAATCTATAATAAGACCATTGAAATAAAATCAATATAATATTGCTTTGCAGCTAAGTACCAGAATTTTTGAAATAAATTATGAACCCAGAATTAGATATATTTATTAAAGTTAATAAATGAAAAATAGAAAGGTTAATAAATGAAAAATATAAAGTTTAATTTAGTAGGTAAAATACAGACTATTTCAAAAATAGTTTGGGCAAAACTAACAATTTGGAAGAAAGGAAAAGTAACCCCTAATACCCTAAAATAAATTTCAACAACAAAACCCAAAAGACTTGCAGAAAACTCTAAGAAACTATACTATCTAGTAATTAGGAAATTTTCCCTGATTGAAATCTAGATGGTATAAAAGAGGATAAACAGATTAAAGTTTTTTTTAAGATTTTATTTATTTATTTGACAGAGAGATTACAAGTAGGCAGAGAGGCAGGCAGAGAGAGAGGAGGAAGCAGGCTCCCCGCTAAGCAGAGAGCACGATGTGGGGATTGATCCCAGGACCCTGAGATCATGACCTGAGCTGAAGGCAGAGACTTTAACCCACTGAGCCACCCAGGCACCCCAGATTAAAGCTTTTGGATAAAAAAAGATATCATTGGAAGTTAAAAAATAATTGTTCTAAAAAGTACATAATGCAGATGACAAACTATAGGTTGATTTGTAGTGTACAATAGCTCTTACAAGTTGAAAAGAATATTAAAAAGTGCAAAAGAACAGATAATTTGCAGAAGAGTGAATACAAATGAGCAAATATGTAAAAATGTGCTCAGTAACAATAATAGTGAAACGCAGACTTAAGTGACAGTGACATATTATCTAGATTCTAGAGTCTGATGGCAAATAATCTCATATTGTTATTGATAATGAAGTATTACAGTCCTTTGGGAGGCAATTTAGTAATATCCATCCAAAAATAACTCTTCTGGTCATCTACTCCCAGAGAGAAGAATACCAACTTATAAAGACAAGGTACATAGATAAAGATGTCTTTTCAACCTTCCTCACAGAGGCCAAGAACTGGAAACAGACTGCCCATCAACAGAAAAATCACTAGCTTGTGGTTTTCTGCATCATGCAGTATTACACAATCAAAGAATGAATTTAAAGCAGATGACGAGAGATTTCCAAAATGTTTTGAAGACTGAGAAGACATTCAGAAAAGAAGCTAATAGTTATTTTTGCAAATCTAAAACATTTAAATGATCACTGAATATTGATCAAAATAGAAAAATGTGGATATGAAGTATGAACGTGTATAAATGATAACTGGTACACACTGTGGGTAGAGATTAAATGTGACAATACTGAGGCCACAAAGAGAAAATGTGTTAAAAAGTGTACTAAATACTATAGTCTTAAAAATAAAATAGTGCCCTTAAGAAAGAATTGAATATATGGAAAGAAATGGTAATTTTTTTAAAGATTTATTGATAAGAAAGAGTATGAGACCAGAGGAGGGGGAAGGGTGGGGGGGATGGGCAGAGGGGAAAGCAGTCCCCCTGAGCAGGACCCCAGCATGCTGCTGGATCCCAGGATCCTGTGATCATGACCTGAACCAAAGACAGACACTTAACTGACAGAGCTACCAAGGTTCCCTAAAACATGGTGAATAAATTCCAGAAATTCCCTCAATTACAAGTTACATGTACTCTAATTAATAATATGGCTAATATTGGAAATAGATACTATCATTTTAAATCTTCTTTGCATAAAAAACTTTTCATAAAGAACCTGTAAATTCTGGAAAGAGGGATAATCAGAGAATATTTCCTTTACCAAAACTTAAAATACAGTATAAAAATAAAGTCATATAAATATTTGGACTTAGCACATAGATGGAATAAGCAAGAATCCAGAGAGACCCAAGCACATGTGGGAATTTAATATATATGGTAAATGTAGCAATTTAAATCAATGATTCAAATGAACAATTTTTAAAAAATAGTGTCGAAACAACTGTGTAGCCATCTGGAAAAAATGAACTTGGATTCTTATGTCATCTCTGCCACTTAAATAATGTCCAGATGTATAAAATATTTAAGTATATAAAATGAAACCATAAAGTATAAAGAAAAAATATGGGAGTATTTAAGTTATACTCCTATAGTAGGAGATACTTTGTTTAGAACATAGGACACAAAAATTATTAAAATGGTAAATTTGGTTCATGGAAAGTAAAAATTTTGCAGATATGACCAAAGAAGATATACAGATGATAAATACATGAAAAAATGCTCCATATAATATGTCATTAGGGAAATGCAACTAAAACAACCATGAAATACCACTATATACCTATTAGAATGCCCCAAATCTGAAACATTTGACAATACCAAATGCTAGTGAGGACGAGGAGTGATAGGAATTTTCATTAATTGCTGGTGCAAATGCAGAATGATAAAACCACTTTGGAAGATAGACTGGCAATTTAAAAAAAAAACAAAACTAAACCTACTTTTAATCATATGATCCAGTGATTTCACCTTCTTGATATTTACTCAAAGGATGTATAAACTTATATCCACATAAAAACCTACACATGTGTGTTTATAGTAACTTTATTCATAATTACCAAAGCTTGGAAGTAACCAACATGTCCTTCAATAGATGGATAGACAGTGGTATATCTAGACAATGGAATATTATTCAATGCTAAAAACTAATAAGCTATGAAGTGATGAAAAGAGGCAGAGATATTTTAAATGCATATTGCTAAGAAACCCATATGAAAAGGCTATATATTGTACAGTTCCAACTACATGACATTCTAGAAAAGGCAAAATAATGGATATAGTAAAAAGAACTATGGTTTTGACAGTGATTAGTAAGGAGGGAGGAATAAATAGGCAGAGCATGAGGATTTTTAGGGTAGCAAAAATACTCCATATGATATTATTATAACGATGGATATTTGTCATTATAAGTTTATCTAGACTCATAAGGTATAACACCAGGAATAATTTTAATATAAACTATTGACACTGGGTAAAAAAGATTTATCATTGTAGATTTACTGATTTTAACAACTGTACCACTCTGAAAGGGGATGTTGAAAATCAGGAAGGTTATGCATTCATGGAGACGTGAACTATATGGAAAATCTCTAACTTTTAATTTTGTTGTGAACTTAAAATTCTAAAATTCAAAATTTGTGTTTATTTTTATTCATTCATTCATTTTTATGTAGCCTCCATGCCCAGCATGGAACCTGACACAGGACTTGAACTGAAGATCATGAACTTGAGACCTGAGCAGAGATCAAGAGTTGGATACAACCAACTGAACCACCCAGGCATCCCTAAGGTTAGGTTTTTGAAAAATACTTCCTGCAAAGCAAATAGCACCATAAGCTGATTCAAAATATTGCAAAATAGGAGAAAATGCTTGCCACGATATTTGCCACAAATATGTAAAGAGCATAGGCAAGTCAATGCAGAGGAGGGATAAAGGATATGAACACAAAAAATTTTTTTAGAGATTTTATTTATTTATTTGACACAGAGAGAGAGAGATTACAAGTAGGCAGAGGGGCAGGCAGAGAGACAGGGAGAGGAGGAAGCAGGCTCCCTGCTGAGCAGAGAGCCCGATGCGAGCCTCGATCCCAGGACCCTGAGATCATGACCTGAGCCGAAAGCAGAGGCTTTAACCCACTGAGCCACCCAGGTGCCCATGAACACAAAATTTATTGATAGAAATTTAACCGTATAAACAAATGCTCAGACTCACTCATTTTAAAAAATTAAGTTTTTTTCACCTATCCCTATGTAATAGTTTAGGTTAGATGAATCAAAGTTAACTTTAGTGCAGTCAATTATATGGTAATATAATATCTATAGTCTTAGGAAATTAATACTGAAGTACTTAGGAGTAAAAGGCCATAAAAGTATGTAACTTTCCTTAAACTTGTGTGAGTGTGTGGATACATATACATACATACACAGAAAGAGGGAGAATGAGGAAGCAAATAAGTGAGGTAAATTGTTAACAGGTGAATCTGGGTAATGAGTCTACAGATGTTATTTGTAGTATTTTACTTCTGCAACTTAGCTATATGTTTGAAATTATTTTTAAACAAAAAATAAAAGCTTTGGTTAAAATGTGGAAAAAACATTCTTTTGTCAGCATGTAAAATTTGACAATAACTATGACATTTTATTATTTTTTTAAAGATTTTATTTATTTGATGGAGAGAGACACAGCAAGAGGGAACACAAGCAGGGGGAGGGGGAGAAGGACAAGCAGGCCTCCCACAGAGCCAGAAGCCTGATGCGGGGGCTAGATCCCAGGACCCTGGGATCATGACCTGAGTTGAACGCAGATACTTAACAACTGACCCACCCGGGCGCCCCTAACTACAACATTTTAAAATGCATTTATCTTTTCACCTAGTTATTTCTATGAGTATTTCCTATGAATATAGTAAAAAAAAATATGTGCAAAATGAGTTTACAGAAAAATATTTATTCCATTATTTTTAAGGGTACAAAAGGACTGGGAACAATATGTATTCTGTACAAGATAGGTTAAGTGAATTATAACATACATATACAGTCGAATACAATAAAGATATTAAAAATATGAATTCAACATACATAAATATGGACTAATCTCAATTATATATTATGGATGAAAAAATATACTTCTTCATATCTATATAGACTTGTTTATTCATAGATTATCTTTAAATAGATACATATAAACTGACAACCCTCAACCCTCACCTTTGCCATGCACACATAGATTTAGCACGCCTAATGCAATTAGAATGGATTTCAAAATCTGACAGGCTTTAGTTTGTCTAGCATCACAATTGACAAGCTGCATGGTACTGGCTAAGTTAGTTAGGCCTCCTATGTTACTTCCTGTAAAGAATAAAAACCATGTGGAAAAATATTTAAAGTATCATCTGGCATATATATTCAAACAATTTATATATATGTGTGTGTATATATATATAAAATCATTATTATTGATATCTTTGGTATTATTATTACTGACTGACTTTGGTCAAAACCCAGACTTTAGTGCAAAATGCTAACGTTAGTCGGCATTTTGTAGCAGTCATAATGAAACGATATGTCAGAAAACTATTAAGTAAAAAGTTAATTTCCTGCCCAGACATATTAATAGCTGTTGAGTGAAAATAAATTGCAAACTACCTGAGAAACAGTGAAGAGTTCATTTAATAATAAGCTAGTTTCATTGTCTTTGTGTCATTTATAATAAAAATTGAAAACTCAGTTTCCAGTAGTTTTTGAGCACCTTCAAGTTTAGGAAAACTGATGATATGGTAGTTCTGCATCATGCTATAATATTATGGGCAAAAATAATAGTGTAAAAAAAATCACTATTTTGGTCAAGTATATATCTATTAACCACTGGGGAAATTTGTCACCATGCCCTGAAAGCATTTGATATTAAGTTACTTGAGGGTGGGTACAATGTGTATCTCCACAATGTTAGATCTCTTGACAACCAGCAAAAGCAAGCACTTCATAAATATTGGCCAAATGAATGGATGAATAAAGTAGGCAAACTAGAGGCAATTTCCCCTGCTTCTCTGAAGGATGGGGTACCAATCAGTAAGTCTGAAGTGGACTAAATATAGGATGCAGTCTTGATGTGACCCAGATTTATTTAGCCGCACATATTTACTTTTTAAATTATGGTCAAATTTAAAACTGTCCACTATATGGTAAAATGAAATGTATGCTGGTATAAGAATCAATATTGCAGTTTTCCTCATTTTATATTCAAGTTGTTGGAAATCCCAAAGAATAAAGTTCTAGATCAAATCATTTAGAAAACACAGTGATTATATATGCTTGCACATATCATATCCCACAAAAATCTGAGGCTTGAGGGAAGGGAAGGGGGAAGATGTCACAAGGCATTTGAAGCAAATCACATCTTTGGAGATGTTCCTCTGGTTTAGTTCAAGAAAAAAGGTGAAAGTTTTTCTTAACTCCCCATTTCGTGTTTTTGCAATAACAAGTTATTTGAAACACTTCTCAGACTTGCAATTCAGCACTCATTTGTTTATGATTATTTGCTTCTTTCAACAGGATCTAAAATCCAGGAAGACAGGGATAACTCAGACCAAATAAGTTGATTTCATTGTGGCATCCCCAGTGTTCAACAGAGTGTTAGGCAAAGAATAGACATCATTAGATATTTTTAATGCATAAATTAATGGAAATGTAAGTTTTTTCCACGATGCTTATGCATGTTAATAGCTGAACAGCATGATGAGTATAACTAATAATATTGTATTGAATATTTCAACGTTTTTATGAGAGTAGATCTTAAAAAAAATGGTTTTGTAACTATGGTATCAGATGTTAACTGAACTTACTGTGGTGATTATCTTGTAATATGCACAAATACTGAATCATTATACAATGTACCTGAAATGACTATGTTATATGTAAATTATGCCACAGGAAAAAAAAAAAAGAAGAAGAAGAATGGCTGGACTGAGTATGTATTTGTGATATCCTGATCATGTGTTTAAAGATACAAGGTCTGTGGTTATCATCACTGTCTGCTCTGAAAACCTATGAAGAATAGTCTGAGGAGCAGATATAATGTGGCCTCATTAGTTTTTGCTATTTCCCAGTCTTTAAACTGCTCCAATTGAATATACAATCCACATGGAAAGAAGCTCTTTGAGACTTCAAACCATCAGGTTTCTCTAACTGTCCAGTATATATTCTTTATAGTCTTTGTATTAAGTAACTTTTGCATTTGGTGTCTGTGTCTCAAAGTAGACGACCATTGCTGTCCAGTCTTTTCTCTCAGTCTCATAGATTGAAATCCTTTGACTCACTTGAATCTTACTTTAAAAGCTGAGTGATCTTTACTGGGGCTTTCTCTGATCTTTCTTCTGACAGATTTAATATACTGCATACCAATAACCTACTTCTATCAATCTATAAGCAAGGAATTGAATACACTTATTAAATGAAACTTAAAATGGGAAAATGTTTAAGAGGACTTAAAAGTAATCTAATTCAAATTTCATTGTTAAAAAGAGAGTCCAAGTCCCATTATAAGTTTGCTGTCGAGATTGTCAAAAGCCAAATTTCCCAACACCCAGAAAAAGCACCACCCCCACTCCAATGGCCTGCTTCCTATATTAAAAAAATTCCTATATCATAAGTCACCCTAAGAACCAGCTTAATGATAGAGAAAATGCAAAAGACTCTACCAAAATACTACAGAAACTGATAAATGAATTCAGTTAAGTCACAGGAAACAAAACGAATACACAGAAATCTGTTGTACTTCTATACAGTAATAATACTCTGAAAACTATAAAACATTGATGAAAGATTGAAGACACAAATAGAAAGGTATTCTATATTCATGGACTGCAAGAATATTGTTAAAATGTCCATACTACCTAAAGCAATCTACATATTTAACACAATCGCAATAAAAATATCACCAGGATTTTTCATAGAGCTAGAAAAGACAATCCTAAAATTTGTATGGAACCACAAAAGGCTCCAATTAGCCAAAGAAATCTTGAAAAAAATTAAACTGGAGGTATCATAATTCTAGATATCGAGATTTACCACAAAGCTATAGTAACCAAAACAGTATGGTGCTGGCACAAAAACAGGCACATAAATCACTAGAACATAATAGGGAACCCTGAAATAAACTCATAATTATATGGTCAATTGATCTTTGACAAAGCAGGGAAAAAGAATGTCTCTTCAGAGGAGGAGCAAGATGGTGGAGGAGTAGGAGACCGATTATCATCAGGTCCCAGAAATTCCCCCAGATAGTTGTCAAACCATTCTGAACACTTAAAAATTCTACAGGAGATTGAAGAGAAGATGATCAGCAATTCTAGAAACAGAAAATCGACTACTTTCTGGAAAGTAGGATGTACAAAGAAGTGAATCTGAAGCGACGGGAAGACAGACCCCGGGGGTAGAGGGGTGGGCTCCTGGCAAGTGAGAGAGCAACGGAGCACAAAATCAGAACTTTTAGAAATCTGCTCCACTGAGGGATGTCGCCCCAGAGCCTAAGTGGGGGTGGGGGGTGGGGTGTAAAGCCCTTGCGGGGACATTGTGGTCTCAGGACACACAGGAACACAGAAAGACCAGGGGTATCTGAGAGTGACAGAGCTCCCAGGTACCAGAGAGGAGAAGCCAACTGGAGAGATGGAGCCAAGCTGAGGAGGTGTCTCTCAGCTCAGTGTTACCTTAAACTGTGAGCACAGTCCAAAGCACAGTCCAAAGCACAGTCAGGCCACTGCTCTTTGAGCAGGGAACCCACAAGCGGCAGATCTGGAGAGACCCCCTCCTTCCACCTCCGGGAGGAGTGGCACAGGAGCATGCAGCAGCAATCTGCTGGATTTGGAGATTCTAAACGGGGCCATGCGCCAGACATAGAAATGCTCAGTCACAGGCTGGGTGAGCTCGGAGTGCATCCAGAAACCAGAGATACAGGAGGGACTGACTGCTTTTCTCTGAGGATGCACTGAGGAATGAGGTCCCGAGCTCTTGGCTCCTCCAGGTCAGAGACTGGGAGGCTCCCATTTTCATTCCCATCCTCCAAAGCTGTACAGAAAGCATTCAGGGAACCAAAGAACCCAAGAGCAAACCCAAGCTGATTACTTAGCCTGGTCCCAGAGAGGGCAGTGCAATTCCACCTCAGGAAAAGACACTTGAGAATCACAGCAACAGGCCCCTCCCCCAGAAGATCAGCAAGAACATCCAGCCAAGACCAAGTTCACTGATCCCTGAGAATTGTGGAACTCCAGAGTTGGGGGAAAGCAACACATAGAATTTTTTTTTAAGATTTTATTTATTTATTTGACACAGAGAGAGAGAGAGAGAGATCACAAGTAGGCAGAGAGGCAGGCATAGAGAGAGGAGGAAGCAGACTCCCTGCTGAGCAGGGAGCCCAATGTGGGCTTCGATCTCAGGACCCTGAGATCATGACCTGAGCTGAAGGCAGAGGCTTTAACCCACTGAGCCACCCAGGCGCCCAGCAACACATAGAATTCATGGCTTTTTTCTCCATGATCCTTTAGTCATTCAAAGCTAAATTCTTTGAATTTTACTTTTTTTCTTACTCTTAAGTTTTTTCCACTTTCCTATTTTAAGGTTTTTTAACTATTATATCTTATCGATACTTTTTAATCTTTTTAAATTTTCATTGTTATAGTCATTTTATCCATCATTGTATTTAACCTTATTTTTGTGTACATATAGGGTCTGTTCAATTGACCAATCTAATAGATATAGATATAGAGATAGATAGATAGATAGATAGATAGATAGATAGATAGATAGATAGATACATGCAAAGACGACACCTCCAGATTTAAAGTGAGGGGGTGGAAAACAATTTACCATGCCAATGGACATCAAAAGAAAGCTGGAATGGCAATCCTTATATAAGATAAATTAGATTTTAAGGCAAAGAATGTCATAAGAGATGAGGAAGGACACTATATCATACTTAAAGGATCTGTCCAACAAGAAGATCTAACAATTTTAAATATTTATGTCCCAACATGGGAGCAGCCAATTATATAAATCAGTTAATAACAAAATCAAAGAAACACATTGACAATAATACCATAATAGTAGGGGACATTAACAACCCCCTTACTGAAATGGAAAGATCATCTAAACAAAGTATCAACAAGGAAAGAAAGGCTTTAAATGACGCCCTGGACCAGTTGGACATCACAGATATACATGGAACATTCCACTCCAAAACAACAGAGTACATATTCTTTTCTAGTGCACATGGAACATTCTCCAGAATAGACCACATTCTGGGTCACAAATCAGGTCTCAACCAGTACCAAAAGATTGGGATCATTCCTTGCATATTTTCAGATCATAATGCTCTGAAACTAGAACTCAATCACAAGAGGAAAGTTGGAAAGAACTCTAATACATGGAGGCTAAAGAATATCCTACAAAAGAATGAATGGATCAATTTCCATTTAATTTAATGGAAATTAAAGAAGAATTTTAAAAAATTCATGGAAACAAATGAAAATGAAAACACAACTGTTCAAAATCTTTGGGACACAGGAAATGCCATCCTGATAGGAAAGTATATAGCAATACAAGCCTTTCTCAAGAAACAAGAAAGGTCTCAAGTACACAACCTAACCCTATGCCTAAAGGAGCTGGAGAAAGAACAGCAAAGAAAGCCTACACCCAGCAGGAGAAGAGAAATAATAAAGATCAGAGCAGAAATCAATGAAATAGAAACCAAAAGAACTGTAGAACAAATCAACGAAACTAGGAGCTGGTTCTTTGAAAGAATTAATAAGATTGATAAACACCTGGCAAGACTTATCCAAAAGAAAAGAGGACTCAAATTAATAAAATCATGAATGAAAGAGGCGAGATCACAACCAACACTAACAAAATACAAATTATAAGAACATATGAGAAATTATACCAGCAAATTTGAGAATCTGGAAGAAATGGATGCATTCCTAGAGACATATAAACTACCAAAACTGAACTAGGAAGAAACTGAAAGCCTGAATAGACCCATAACCAGTAAGGAGATTGAAGCAGTTATCAAAAATCTCCCAACAAACAAGAGCCCAGGGCCAGAAAGCTTCCCGGGGTATTCTACCAAATATTTAAAGAAGAATTAATACCTCTTCCCCTGAAACTGTTCCAATAAATAGAAATGGAAGGAAAACTTCCAAACTCATTTTATGAGGCCAGCATTCCCTTGATCCCAGAACCAGGCAAAGACCCCATCAAAAAGGAGAATCACAGACCAATATCCTTGATGAACACGGACACAAAAATCTTCCAGAAAACACTAGCCAATAGGATCCAACAGCACATTAAAAGGATTATTCACCACGATCAAGTGGGATATATTCCTGGTTTGCAAGGTTGGTTTAACATTTGAAAATCAATCAATGTGATACAAGACATGAATAAAAGAGCAAGAAGCATACCATCCTCTCCATAGATGCTGAAAAAGCATTTGACAAAGTACAGCACCCGTTCTTGATCAAAACTCTTCACAGTGCAGGCACAGGGGTCCATACCTCAATATCATCAAAGCCATCTATGAAAAACCCACAGCGAATATCATCCTCAGTGGGGAAAAACAGAGCTTTTCCCCTAAAGTCAGGAACACGGCAGGGCTGTCCAGTATCGCCACTGCCATTCAACATAGTACTAGAAGTCCTAGCCTCAGCAATCAGACAACAAAAAGAAACAAAAGACATCCAAATTGGCAAGGAAGAAGTCAAACTCTCACTCTTTGCAGATGATATGATACTTTATTTGGAAAACCCAAAGGACTCCAGTCCAAAATTGCTGGAATTCATACAGGAATTCAGTAAACATCAGGATATAAATTCAGTCCATAGAAATCAGTTACATTTCTATATACCAACAACAAAACAGAAGAAAGAGAAATTAAGGAATCAATCCCATTTACAATTGCACCCCAAACCATAACCTACCTAGGAATAAACCTAACCAAAGAGGGAAAGAATCTGTACTCAGAAAACTATAAAGTACTCATGAAAGAAATTGAGGAAGACACAAAGTGGAAAAACATTCCATGTTCATGGATCGGAAGAACAAATATTGTGAAAATGTCTATGCTACCTAGAGCAATCTACACATTTAATGCAATCCCCATCAAAATACCAGCAGTTTATTTCAAAGAAATAGAACAAATAATCCTAAAATTTATATGGAACCAGAAAAGACCCCAAATAGCCAAAGGAATGTTGAAAAAAACCAAAGTTGGTGGCATCACAATTTTAGACTTCAAGCTCCATTACAAAGCGTCATCATCAAGACAGTATGGTACTGGCACAAAAACAGACACATAGATCACTGGGACAGAATAGAGAGCCCAGAAATGGACCCTCAACTCTATCATCAACTAATCTTCAACAAAGCAGGAAAGAACGTCCAATGGAAAAAAAGACAGTCTCTTCAACAAAAAATGGTGTTGGGAAAACTGGACAGCCTCATGCAGAATAATGAAACTGAATCATTTCCTTAAGCCACACACAAAAATAGACTCAAAATGGATAAAGACCTCAATGTGAGACAGGAATCCATCAAAATCCTTGAGGAGAGAGAACACAGGCAGCAATCTCTTCGACCTTAGCCACAGCTGAGGAACATCACCTAGGAACATCACCAAACGCAAGGGAAGCAAGGGCAAAAATGAACTATTGGGACTTCATTCAGATCAAAAGCTTTTGCACAGCAAAGGAAACAGTCAAAAAAACAAAAAGACAACTGACAGAATGGGAGAAGATATTTGCAAATGACATATCAGATAAAGGGCTAGTATCCAAAATCTATAAAGAACTTATCAAACTCAACACCCATAAAACAAATAACCTAGTCAAGAAATGGGCAGAAGACAGGAACAGACATTTCTCCATAGAAGATATCCAAATGGCCAACAGACACATGAGAAAGTGCTCAACATCACTTGGCCTCAGGGAAATACAAATCAAAACCACAGTGAGATACTACCTCACACCAGTCAGATTGGCTAAAAGCAACAAGTCAGGAAATGACAGATGTTGGCAAGGATGCAGAGAAAGGGGAACCCTCCTACACTGTTGGTGGGAACGCAAGCTGGTGTAGCCACTCTGGAAAGCAGTATGGAGTTTCCTCAAAAAGTTCAAAATAGAGCTACCCTACGACCTAGCCATCACAGTACTGGGTATTTACCATAATGATACAAAGGTAGTGATCCTCAGGAGCACATGCACCTGAATGTTTATAGCAGTAATGTCCACAATATCCAAACTAAGGAATGAACCTAGATGTCCATCAACAGATGAATGGATAAAGATGATGTGTTGTATACATATATATATAATATATATACACACACACACACAACGGAATACTATGCAGCCATCAAAATAAATAAAATCTTGCCATTTGCAATGATGTGGATGGAACTAGAGGGTATATTGCTAAGTGAAATAAGTCAGAGAAAGATAGTTATCATATAATCTCTCCGATATGAGGAACTTGAGGAGTAGGGCAGGGTGTCATGGGGGGTAGGGAGGGAAAAAATGAAACAAGATGGGATCAGGAAGGAGACAAACCATAAGAGACTAAATCTCACAAAACAAACTGAGGGTTACTGGGGGGTGGGAGGGTAGGGATAAGGTGGATGGGCTATGGACATTGTGGGGCGGGGGTTGTGCTATGGTGAGTGCTGTGAAAACTAAGCCTGATGATTCACTTCAAAAAACTTTGTTGGGGGCGCCTGGGTGGCTCAGTGGGTTAATGCCTCTGCTTTCGGCTCAGGTCGTGATCTCAGGGTCCTGGGATCAAGGCCCGCATCGGGCTCCCTGCTCAGCGGGGAGCCTGCTTCCCCCTCTCTCTCTCTGCCTGCCTCTCTGCCTCCTTGTGATCTCTCTCCCTCTGTGAAATAAATAAATAAAATCTTTAAAAAAAAAAAAACTTTGTTGTTAAAACTGGACAATTACATGTAAAAGAATGAAACTGGACCACTTTCTTACACCATACACAAAATAAACTCCAATGGATTAATCATCTAAATGTGAGACCTGAAACCATAAGACTTCTAGAAGATAACAGCAATTTCTCTGACATTGGCCACAGCAACATTTTTCTAGATGTTTCCCAAGGCAAGAAAAAAATAAAGCAAAAATAAACTATTGAGACTTCTGTTCAGCAAAGGAAATAATCAACAAAACTAAAAACAACCTACTGAATGGGAGAAGATATTTGCAAAGGACATGTCCATTAAAAGGTTAGTAACCAAAATATATAAAGAACTCATACAACTCAACACCATAAATAATAACAATGAAATTTTAAAATAGGAAGAATTTATTGAGTTGAGTCAAGGAGGGAATTTACACTCTAAATACTCTTAAATAGATATTCAATTGGTCTTTCTGTCTTTATCTCTACCTTTATACCCATTTTCAGAAACACTACCAATTTTTGAATGTTTAGGGTTTTCTCCATAATAACTAGGTTGTATCTGAGCTTTACTTATCATGTGTTTAGGAAGTCACATTCTCAAATCTAGGGTAAGGTTAGGATTAGGTTTAGTGTTAGGGTATGTGCCTGTATTTTGCAGTTCAAAGACCTCTCCAGAGGGTTAGCATTAGTGTTAGGGGCAGGGTTGGGGTTGAAGGTTAGGTTTAGTGTTAGGGGTTAGGTATTAAAAATTAGGGGTAGAAGTTAGGGTTAAAGTACTTGCCTGATATATAAAAAGTAAAAATTAAAATTAGGAATAAATATGAACAGACATTTTTCCATATAAGAGACACAAACGGCCGACAGACACAGGAAAAGATGTTCAACATTACTGGGGCACCTGGGTGACTCAGTTAAGAACTTGACCCTTGATTTTGGCTCAGGTAGTGAAATCGGGGTCTTAAGATCAAGCGGTAGGTTGATCTCCAACTGAGTATGGAGCTTGCTTTGGGTTATCTTTCCCTGTGTTCCTCCCCCCCACATTTCTCCCTTCTCCCCCCACACCCCACTCATTAGCTCTCTCTTAAAAACAAAAAACCATATTCAATGTTACTAATCATCAGGGAAATGCATATGAAAACTACAGTAAGATATAACCTCAAACCTATCTGAATAGCTAAAATCAAAAGCACAAGAACAATAAATGTTAGCAAGGAAGTGAGAAACAAGGAATACTTGTGCATTGTGTTCAGAGTGCCAACTGCTACAGCCACTATGGAAAACAGTATGTAGGTTCCTCAAATATTAAAAGCAGAACTACCATATGATTGAGCAATTCCACTACTGGGTATTTACACAAAGAATGTGAAAACACTAATTTGAAGAGATATATGCATTCCCCAAAATTCACTGTAGCATTACCTACAATATCCAAATTACAGAAACAGCCCATGTCCATCAACAGATGAATGGATACAGATGTCTGTATGTTTACACACACACACACACACACACACACACAATGGAATATTACTCAGCCATAAAAATAATGAAATCTTACCATTTGCAACAATATGGATGGTGCTAGACAGTATAATGCTAAGTGAAATGTCAGTCAGAGAAAGACAAATACCATATGATTTCACTCATATGTGGAATTTAAGAAACAAGAGAAAGAAAAAAAGTATTTTTCAGTTTGTCTCAACTATACAGAACTGATGGTTACCAATGGGGAGGTGGGTGGGGGATTAGGTAAAATATTTGAAGGAAATTAAGAGTACATTTATCACAAAGAGTGCTGAGTAATATAGAATTGTTGATTCACTAAATTGTACACTTGAAACTAATATGACACTATGTTAACTATACTAAAAATTAACTAAAAACAATTTAATGAAAATACACGTGACTGTTGAACACAGGTTTCAACTGCATGGGTCCATTCATTCATTCATCCGTTCATTTTTTGAGAGAGAGAGATCACATGTGTGCACATGTGTGTGCGGAGGGGAAGGGGCAATAGTAGAGGGAGAGACAATCTTAAAAGCAGGCTCCAAACCCAGTGTGGAGATGGAAGTGGGACTGGATCTCTTGACCCTGAGATCACAACCTGAGCTGAAATCAAGAGTAGAGATGCTTATCCTACTGATCCACCTATGTGCCCCTGCACAGGTCCATTTATATGTGGATCTTATAGTATACATTATATATGTATGTATATAAATGCAGCACAGTACTGTAAATGTATTGTCTCTTCCCGTGATTTTCTTAACTATTTTTTCTCTAGCTTAGTTTATTGTACTAATTCAGTATATAAACATACAAAATATGTGCTAATTGACTGTTATGCTCTTGGTAAGGCTTCTGGCCAATATCAGGGTATTAATGGTTAAGTTTTGGGGGAGTACAAGTTTTCTACACGGTTTTCTACCACATGGGGTATTGGTGCCCCAACCCTGGGATTGTTTGAGGGTCAACTTTATCTGCCATTAAATTAGGCATATAGACACCATTCCAGAACCACAGCCATTAGTGATCAAAACCCAGTATACTTGGAGCCAAGAAACTGCCGATTTGGGGACACAACTTTACATCTCACTTACCAAATGTCTAAGCTGTTGACTGAGTTCCAAAGTGAATATCCTCCTGGTACTATTCTCATTTTCCACATCATGTGGAAATCAGTAACAACCATTTTGCTTGTTTCCCTATAATTGCCACAGTTGAAAAACAACAGCAACAAAAGTATATAATACACAAATACTCTACAGGAAATCTGATCATTCCAAAAGGAAGGTATGAATGCAAAACACATACTACCTGAATTTAATCAACAAATACCTGTCTCAACAATTATCTTTGTAATAAGGTCAAATTGGAGGAGAGTGGACAGATGATAATGCAAGAAGATATTGTTTCACTAATTAATTGCCTGGTTATGAAAAAAAGACTTCCCTTTTTAATTTAGAAAGTATCAATAAAGCAACTATTACTTTATAAACTTCTTTTAATAGTTATGTTTGGAGTTCAAAAGTGATATATCATATTTTGAACTAATCTAAATGCTATAAAATAGGAGAAAAATTAAGTAATGACACATTCACATGATGCAAAATTTTCATAAAATATGTAATTAAATATGTAATTATGAAAATTAAAATTTTCATAATAGTAAGAATAGAGTCCATACTGTGTGCCAGACAATATGCTAAAAATTAAATGAGAATTATAACAGCCATGTGAAAAAATACTATTAATTTGATACACACAAAAACAAAAAATTTTCATAGAAAGAAATGGGCCAAATGCAAATGATAGCTATTTGAGGATGGTGATTATTATTTTTTTTTTTAGATTTGTTTTTTAGAGAGAGATAGAGGGGCGCCGGGGTGGCTCAGTGGGTTAAAGCCTCTGACTTTGGCTCAGGTCATGATCTCAGGGTCCTGGGATCGAGGCCCGCATCAGGCTCTCTGCTCAGCAGGGAGCCTGCTTCCCCCCCCTCTCTGCCCGCCTCTCTGCCTACTTGTGATCTGATCTCTCTCCGTGATCAATAAATAAATATTTTAAGAGAGAGAGAGAGAGAGAGAGAGAGAGAGAGAGGTGGAGAAAGAGACAGTGTGGGGGAGGGGCAGAGGGAGAGAGAAACCCAAGCAGACTCTGTGCTGAGCATGTAGCCCAAGATGGGGCTCGACCTCAAAATCCTGAAATCAGACCTGAGCCAAAACCAAGAGTCAGGTGCTTAACCTACTGTGCCACCTAGTCAACCCAGATGGGTGATTTTTTATTGCTGATGATTTTCTAGTTTTCTGTAATAATAATATTTAAAATGTTTTTCAAAATTGAATTAGTTCAATGAGATCAATTTAAATAAGATTTTTAAAATTATGTTATGTCAGTCACCATACAGTACATCATTAGTTTTTGATGTAATGTTCCATGATTCATTGTTTGCATATAACACCCAGTGCTTCATGCAATATGTGCCCTCCTTAGTACCCGTCACTGGCCTAACCCATCCCCCCATGCCCCCTCCCTTCTAAAACCCTCAGTTTGTTTCCTGGAGTCCATAGCCGTCTCATGGTTCATCTCCCCCTCTGATTCCCCTCTTTCATTTTTCCCTTCCTTCTCCTAATGTCTTCCATGCTATTCCTTATGTCCCACAAATAAGTGAGACCATATAATTGACTTTCTCTGCTTGACTTATTTCACTTAGCGTAATCTAGTGACATAAAAGACCATAGCAAGCAAGGTTATAATATCTGGCTAGCCATTGTGTTTAGTTTTTCACTTCTTTTACATTTTATTAATATCTGCATCAACATTTACTTTGTGACAGCTTTAGACAAAACAAATATATTTTTAAGAGCATCAAGAAGAAGTACTTGATAGGGTGACTGGATGGCTCAGTTGGTTAAGTGTTTGCCTTTAGCTCAGGTCATGATCCCAGGATCCTGGGATCAAGCCCCTTATCAGGGTCCCTGCTCAGTGGGGAGTCTGCCTTTTCCCCAGCTCATGTTCTCTCTCTCATTCTCTCTCTCAAATAAAATCTTAAAAAAGAAAAAAAAAAAAAAAAGGATGGGGCACCCGGGTGGCTCAGTGGGTTAAAGCCTCTGCCTTCAGCTCAGGTCATGATCTCAGGGTCCTGGGATCGAGCTCCGCATCAGGCTCTCAGGCTCTCTGCTCAGCAGGGAGCCTGCTTCTCTCTGCCTCTCTGCCTACTTGTAATCTCTCTGTCAAATAAATAAATAAAATCTTAAAAAAAAAAAAACCAGCAGCAGCAGCAATTGCCACACTTAAAATTAGCTTCCCTTTGGTCTTTGGAATTGCCTGCAATTTCCACCATTCTGAAATCAGTTATTTGGAACCACCCTGGGAAAAATAACTCTTCTGTTCCTGAGAAGAAGCTAATACTTTCCAAGGTGTTAACTCAGTGGTTCTCAACCAAGATGATTTTGCCTCCTGGGGGACATTTCACAATGTCTGGAGACATCTGTGATTGCCATGACTGGGGAGGGGTACTAGTGGCATCTAGTGGGTAGAAGCCAGGGATGCTACTAAATAACCTAAAATACACAGGACAACACCTCAACCATACACACTGTTCCCTCAAAAGGCATTATCAACACTAAAATGTCAATAGCACAGAAAAATTACAGTTTCATTTATGGCTATGAAAAATGTCCTTCCCTGGCACATGGGTCAGGGTTCTAGATTGAGGCTAGTGAACTAAAATGCAGAATAAAAAGGAAAAACAAGATTCAGAAAGACAAACCTTGGTATAATACCATATTTTCTCCTCCACAAAGTGGAAAAATCCCAGCTTTTCTTCCCTATAAACAGGAAATGTGAACTTTGCATGAGTTACTTAAGCCTCCTTTCCACACTTGTTAAGTGGAAATAATCATAGTTTTTTTCATAGTGAAGCTTGCGAAAAAAATAAGGATCTACAAAGATTCTGCCAAATACAGTTGCAACTACAGTTAGGAAGCCTATAATGAATAGTTATGATGATGGCGGCAGTGGTGGTGCCATTGATGGTGTCATGATGACAATTAATGGAGATGATGGTCATGTTGATTATTTTCACCATGCTTTAACATGCCCTAATTAAGACACAGTTATAGATTGCAGACCATCAGAAAGAGATGACAAGACTACTTAGTTTTTAATTTCTCAAAAGCTGAATTTATTGTACTGGTTAGTGTTTTGGCTGTAGGAATATCAGGAGAATTAACTCATTACTCAAGAGAATGATCACTAAGATGTTCTTGTGATAAGAACTCTGTGGACAGAGAAAAGAGCTGTGATGATAGATCAGAGAGTATATGAAAACTGTCCTAAGACTCAGTATTTGGTACTTCTACTGAGAAATAATTCTAAGAAAGAACACTGCTAAGGTAACTTCAGCTATGGTAAATTTCCTTCTAAAATAGGAATTAAGTGGATATAGAAAACATCTTCAGTGGTGTCTTAAAGGCAAGTAAACTAAAGTTGAAAATAAAAGTCAACTATCCATTCAATTGCTCGGGACACAAAATGATCATTGGGCTAATAAACTAGTTTACTTTGTGCAATCATTTCAAAACCTTAAGTTTGTTAAAGAACACTGCTATTTTCATTATTAGTTTCCTTTGGACTCTTCCAATATACTTTTTGATAGGAGTTCATTTTTTTATCCTGTGGATTCTCACATGAAGTTCAATGATTTTGTCATTTAATGATGACCCTTGAAAGGATTTCAAGAAACTAATAGATTGAGCCAACTCTACCTGTCAGTCATCCATATTTTCTTTCAATATCAGCCTGCTCAATTCCACCTCCAACTTGAAAGCTCTGGGGATGCTTTGATGAGCAGTTCTGTCTTTCTAAGTCAGTGCTGCTGTGTTCAGATACTTTCATCAGCAAATGTACAGTTCTCTTTACTGTAATAAAATGAAAGTGTTTATGTTGCAGACTTACCTATTTGATCATGCTAGTCCATTTTCCTGAACTGTATCTTGCTCTTTTCTATATATCCAAATTTTCTGTTTTTAAGGTTTATTACAAGTGCTGCCTCTATTCCTTACCTAAACTATTGTTGTAAGTTCTGACTGAATACAACTTTTGTTGTTCCATGCAATACACCCTACATGATGACATATCTGTGCTGTCGTACTTCTGTGTCCAGAGCACAGACTCTTAAGCCATACTTCCTGGGTTAAAATCCCAGATTTGGGATTTTTAAGGACACTTATTATATATATGTATTTGGGCAAGTTCTTTAAACTTGCTCTGCCTTGACTTCCTCATTTGTAAATAGGGAAAATGGTAGGATTTTTTAAAATGCCTGGCATGTAGAAATAAGCTCATCATTAACTATCATGCCACTGAGGTTTGTTTCTCTCTCCAGTTGTGTTGTAAACCCTTTGGAGACAATGACAGCAGCAGTTGTAGTGTGACAAGTCTTAGACACTGAACCCACAACGAGGAGCCCCAGTTTTCTATTCTTGTTGCCTCAAGATTATTGATAGGACAAAAGGAGTTCACAGTTGTCCATGGAATATTTAGCATAATATCTGGGCCATGGTAGGATCTCAACAAGTTTACTAACAAAAACATTTTAAATTAATTATTGAATACTTCTTGATGTGGGATATGTGTTCATATGCATTATATAATTAACTTCCTAACTGTCACATTCATAATGTAGAAGAGGTACCATTTTTATCCCCATTTTACACAAAAGGAAACGGAGGCTGGGGAATGTGTAAGATTTAAGATCACACAGCTCAAGTAACAAAGCTAAAAGTTAAATTGTCAATGTCAAACTTCAAAGACTTGTTCTCTTAACTCCTCCGTAATATCCCTCTCTTTATATACCCACATTGAGTGCATCAGATGTAGATTGAGATTTTATTGAGGATTATAATGCAAGCTGTATTTATTATAATACTGAATACAGAATATGTACTCCTTGGTATTTTTTTAATATCTGAACATTCATTAGAAATGAGAGTCCTACTCAGAGGCTTAATATAGGTTTCTGCAAGTATGGAATGTTTTCCTACATAAATATTCCTAGACAGTATTTATGGATCAAAACCACTCATTTAAAGTGAACATCTGAGCAAACCTCAGTCTTACTGGAATAAGCCTTTTGAAAAAAACATAATGTATCAAGAACCATAAGGAAAGTGCTAAAAGCAATGGCTGCTTTGCTTAATGGAGCAAGTCGAAAGTGTTTGACGTTACTCTTAATAGTAGTCAGTAAAACAGTTTCCAGTAAAACTTAAGTGAGGAAATTAATCCCATAATAACAGCATGCATGCAGGTCTGGCTCAAATAATAGCAGTGTGATAGCATAGAGAAAAGAGGCTTTAATTTGTGCTTTAGAATATATTGGGTAGGTGAACTGCATACACATTGAAAATGAGTTATTTCTTAGTCAATTTTTTTTTCAGCAAGAATTTTGAAAATACTATGCAAGCCCTATATAACCTAAAAATATCAAATAGTTTTTTTGGTCTAAAGGCCACTGTCATCATTCTATCAATATTTACAGGGCAACTACTACTTCGTACCAGGTATTTTGCTGTTAGGCTCTGAGGATACCAAATTATAAATTGATGTACTTCTCATCCTCAAAGAGCTCACAGAACAGTGGGAGAGATCGGCAAATAATATTTTAATCATAATGTGATATAAAAAGTTCTGTGTGACAGACTGCTGTGTGTGCACAAAAACCCATTTCCTTTACCTTCTGGGAACATAGGGTACACTTCCAGACTTCCTTACAGTTAAGTATAGTCATTTGACTGAGTTCTTGCCAATGGAATATGGAAAGAAAGGATGTTTAATGATTGTAATTTTAAGACCTGTACATGGAAACCATCCACAGGTGATATGCTCTCTCATTCCCTCCATTGCTGAAAAATATAACTCAGAGAACTTCAAGGAAGGCAGATATACAAGATGGAAGGAATGTGCAACTTAGAAATCCTGCTCATCAGGCTGTCTGCCCAGTATTCACAGTGTATAATTACCTGAGTAAGAAGTATCTATCATCCAAACCATTGTTATTTGGGAGTTGTTGGATATAGCAGTTAGCTTACTCTAATACATATTCTCTATAGAAATTAGGCTTACATGGGTTAAAGGCACACAAAAGAAAGAGGAAGTACCTCTGCCTGGGCCATATTCTAGAGGAGATAAAACTCAAACTGGATCTTTAGGGACATTTTTCCTTTAGAGGGGACAAGTGAAAAGTGCTCAGAGATAATCCTCTACATCCTTTAAAAGTCTTACCCAAAATAAGACATGGTTGTGCTTTGTTCTTTCTAGATCTGAACATTCCAGAACTAAGTACTTATACCTGAAAACTGGCCAAAAGCATGATCTTAAGAGAATAGTTGATGAAATCATGGCCTGCAGGATAGAATGCCCCTCCCAGCCCCTGCGTATATGAGATCATTAAGAATAGGTCACTGATCACTCATTTCTGGTACCCGAGAAAAGAAACCATCCATACTCACACAGCTTACTCTATTAACATAACCACTATTCCATGTTCTTGTCCTAACTTACTGTCCCAGGAATCTCTTGACAGGAAGATAATAATTGCTAAGAACTTTGTTTTTCTTCATTCTAGAAACTTCCTAAATGACATATTAACTCCTCATTTGAAGCTCAAGTGACAGTTTACACTCAAAGACCTCTTGACCCCTCATCTCAACTTTCTTGCCTTGTTACCTACCATTTTGCAACAATTATAGCATGATCTTTATCCAATGTTAATCAAGCCCACTCACTGGAAGACCCACCTTCAAAAATCCCAATAAATATCTTCTTGACTTTCCCTTCCCTGCGCAAAGAAACTCTATCAAGATAGTGTTCTCCTTTACTACACTAAGCAATAAACTCCACTTAGATTATCCAAACAACCTGCTAAGACAATTAGTTTCCTAGGGAAGTTTTAACAAATCACCACCAACTGGATGGTTTTAAAGAACAGAAATTTATTCTTTTATAGCTCTGGAGCTAGAAGTATGTTATCAAGGTGTTGGCAAAGTCATATTCTTTCTGAAGGCTCTAGGAAAGTATCCTTCCTTGACTATTCCTAGCTCCTGGTAGTTTCCAGCAGTCCTTGGCATTCCTTGGCTTCTGGCAAAAACTCTAATCCCTTGCCTCTCTCTTCAAATGGCATCTTCCTTTTGTGTTTGTGTCCAAATTTCCCTTCTTGTAAGGATACTAGTCATGGGATTAAGGCCTAACCCAGTAGTCACCTCATCTTAATTTCATTTACAAAGACTTTATTTAAAAATAAGGTTACATTTACAGTTTGGGCTAGGCATAAATTTGGGGGAGAATACAACTGAATCCAGTACAGATGATATCTTGGAGAGCCAGAATTTTACTTCATTCTTCCTTGTATTAGAGTGACTAAAATATCTTTCATTGTGGATAGAATCTGCTGTTTTTAAATTAGACTTAAAATTCAGATGCCACTGGAGAGAAATACTGGTGCTTAAATCTGCATTAGGCTATAAATGACTGGTATTAGAGACTTTCCAGAAGGCACATTTTATGGAGGAGGACGGAGCAGAGAACAAGAGGCTAAAAAGAGCCCAAGGGAATTCTGGAACTATTACACAAATACATACCCACACTACACAGTGCCTTATAAATTTGGCCAAAAAATGCTAATTTCAGGACCAATATTCAATTCCCTCTGGTCTCCACTGATAGCTGTATTACCACCTTAAAAGACTGGTCATTTGGGACCAAGGCAATGTATCCTTCTTAATAAGTCCAGCCTTTACATGTAAACACTTTGGAAAGAGAGAACACATTAAGACATCACTCAACAGTAATATTTTAGTGAGGATTCTTTAACAGATAACCAGTTATCAGGACATCAGTGGAAAAAGTCAGAGGAGGGCTCTAACAATATAAACCCCTAATGTAGCTTTCTTAGCTTCCTGGGCAGGAAGGTGCTGCAGAAGAAACCCCTGATCACTGAAGTACAGGCAGGTATTACTTAGAGTCAAACATTACAGGGAAAATAAACAATTTATCAACACTTTCCATATTAATTTGTCTAAACAATACCTAGTGTTATCTTTATTCAATATTAATCTTTCAGTATTTCCCAAACTATGCCATGAACAGTGTTGCCATTAACAGAATTAAACTTCTGAAATCTGTTTGTGCTTCAGGTATCTACCATATCTACCTGAGAGGTCAGCAAAACGCAACCACTCTATTGAATCTAGAAGCCCTGCCAAATTATCCCTGCATATGTAAGAGAAGGAACCCTCACCAGCTCCTTCATTAACACAGTCTCTCATTCTGTAACATAAAATTTCTCCTTAAAAATCTGAGACAAGGGTGCCTGGGTGGCTCAGTGGGTTAAAGCCTCTGCCTTCGGCTCAGGTCATGATCTCAGGGTCCTGGGATCCAGCCCCTCATCGGGCTCCCTGTTCAGCAGGGAGCCTGCTTCCTCCTCTCTCTCTCTGCCTGCCTCTACCTACTTGTAATCTCATTCAAATAAGTAAATAAAATCTTTAAAAAAATAAAATAAAAATCTGAGACAAAATTTGCTAATGATTAATACAGCTGGCATGACTGTTTATAGACAAACTAAACTTTTTCCTCTTAAAATCTTTAAAACAGTACTTTCTCTGGGGTTATGAAATGCCTGCTATTTCCCCTAAGTTATCAAAGTTTAGTGAGTTTTTCTGAAAGTGTATAAACAGACCTTTATTCATTTCAATTATTGGTTATTTGTGTAGTAATGCCTTTGTATTATGTACATCATATCTGGGCTTAGATATGGACTTATTTCACAGAACTAAAAAATTGTAACTAAAAAAGTTGGGTTTCAATTTTTCTCTTCGGTATGTCTATTTAACCTTCTCCAATTAAAAAGTTCTCCTACATGGAGGATTTTTAAAATATATGGAAACACATTTTCTCAATGTAACTCCTGCAACAGATATGTGTATGGATGCACATAATTTATAATGCCCAGGAAACTGGAAATCACCTATTTCAAGCAACCAATTAGTAGTTAAGCATGTGAGTTCCAAAGACACACCACAATCTGTGCAGAGTGTCGAGAACAGTGATTGGGACATAGTAAGTGATCACTAAATGCTAGCTCTTAATATCATTGTTCTTCTCTGAGGCAACAAAAAGGGCAAACAAAATGTCTCCATCCTCAAGATGTTTGAGGTCTGGTGGGAAAACACAGAACAAAAGGTAACTAACCCATAATACAAGGCGTGTTTGTTTTTCTATGTGTCAAAGGAGATAAAACTGAAGTGATCAAGGCTTCATTTTGAACATGTGATTGGAATGAGGCTTTAAAAAAATGGTATGGGCAGGATTAGGAGAATGAAAAGTATTCAAACCAAGAGTATAGCTTGGAAGGCAGTGTGGAGGCAAGAACAGACAGTGCATCCATTTGATAAGGACACACATTTCCTGGAACAGACTTTTTCTATTGAAAACAAAGATTGAAGTAAGAGGAGCCTTACAGAGGAAACCACTAAAAACCAAATAAGGTGTTCGTTCTTAAAGATTTATGTTCATGAAAAGGACACACAATGATATTAAGACTGAAGTGGAGGGCAAACCTGCTAATTGATAACTGATTCTTGTGTAAATTAAACTGTCAAGTATGGATGTCATTAAATTATTATTTAGTCATTTTGTATATCAACAAAAATTTTACAGAGTTGAATCTAGCCACATTAAAAGTGACATTTGATTAATGATGCATAGAGTTAACCATTCATGGACACGTTCATTTGTTATTTTATTTGCCCAACAGCATTTGTGTTCTGGAATAAGTACTATAGATGTTATAGCATCTATACTTCAGATGATAGACCAATGATTAAACTGGGCTCTGTCCTCAAGGACCGTAAAGCCCACTGAAAGTAATTAAACTGGTTTTCATTACTGTTCGACAGGAAAATAAGCAGTGCTTTACAAGGGATATACATAGAAGGCAAAGTGAGTTCACAAGTGGGAGCCACACATCTGCCTGGGAAGATCATGAAAGAATGGATGGCACATAGATCAGCTTTGAAAGATATTTGAAAACAGTGGATGAGATATTCCAGGGTGAGAGACTGGATGAGCACAGGAAACTGCTGGGCCGCAGTTCAGTGTGGCTAAAACAAAGCTTTCCAGAACACATTTCATGGAACACAACTCTCTCCTTAGGAAGGTAAAGAGGTATGTGAAAGGCAGAATCTATGATTACCTAAGTTCAGAAAACAATGGGTTAAACAAAATGGAACCAATTTCTTTACTAGAAAACTTCTGGGGGACCTGGGAGGCTCAGTTAAGTGTCCTACTCTTGATTTCAGCTCAGATCATGATCTCAGGGTTGTGAGATCCAGCCCTGCATTGGGCTCCAGGCTGGGTATGGAACCTACTTAAGATTCTCTCTCTGCCCCTCCTCTCCTTGGATGAATGGAAAAATGAATGAATGAACGAACGAATGAACAAGTGACATCTCAGGGCTTTTAATATGCTGATTTGCATTATAAACTCTTAAGAAGGTGATATAGTATATAGCTATAAACTTATTTTGCTGTGAAATTTACTTCCTTCCCAGCATATTTTAAAGGACTAATATTCAATTATACGTTGGAAAGTGCTTAGTTAGAGCAAAGAGAATGCTTAGGGGATCTGATGGCAGAAGACAGAGTCGGGCGCCTGGGTGGCTCAGTGGGTTAAAGCCTCTGCTTTCGGCCCAGGTCATGATCTCAGGGTCCTGGGATCGAGGCCCGCATCGGGCTCTCTGCTTGGCAGGGAGCCTGCTTCCCCCTCTCTCTCTCTCTCTGCCTGCCTCTCTGCCTCCTTGTGATCTCTCTCCCGCTGTGAAATAAATAAATAAAAATCTTAAAAAAAAAAAAAAAAGAAGACAGAGTCAAGCTAATGAATTCCAACATTTGGTAGGGTTCAGAAAATCAAATCAGTAAGGGAAGCCAATGTTCACCTGTGTAAACTGATTCATTATAATGTGTAGTCAAAACATAATGTTGGTCAGTTGGGAGTCATTCTTATTCTAAAGCATATTAGCCAGAGGAAAATTGAGAGGAATTTGCCAATACATCCATTGTGATATTCAAATGATCATGAGCCAGTATTTTAAATGTAGGTGGAACAGCAACATGTTTTGGAGGTTATAAGCAAGAGAATAAACCTGGACACCTGACTGAACAGAATATTTTTTTCTTTCTTATTCCTCTGTGTCCCCAGCCATTTTATTTCTCCATTTATGTCATGTTGATAGAATAAATAGAATAGTATTTAGGAAAGAAATTTCTGTAGCAAAAACATGCTCTTATTGGTATCCATTCATTTTATTATTTTCCTAATATACAACTGATCTGCCTATGAAAGCAGAACAGATTCTAAGTTTTCATATGCCTACCAAACTGCAGGGAATTAGGGAACCTGGAAGCTGAAACCGATCACCTTAGGCTTTAAGAATTCTTTAAGAATAAAGGACCAAATATTTGCAAAGAGGTTTGAGCTTCTTAAAAGAAAGACGCAACATGTTAGCTCACATTTCGAAAAACTTGGAAAATTAAATTGATTTAAGGAGGAATTTTCTCCCCAGGAGAATCTATTTACGCAGCATCTACTTTCATTGCTCTTATACTCTGTGAGTCATCAGGAAGTAACACAAAGTCACACAAGAACACAGAGTCCTCCTGGGATTTTGAAACAAATGGATTTGAAACTGCTCAGTTGATCCTACCCAGAGGATGATATATACAGGAATTCAGCATAAGGAGAGTTTGATCAGTGCAATTAAATGTAAGCATTGCACCTGTGGAACCTGGAACACGATGTTGCGGTATGATTTATGAGGCCAGAGTGGGTGGATTTCATTAATTCAAAGCCTTTCTATCTTGCTTCTTTGCCATGTGGTTAATGTTACTACCATTTTAATGTGCTTGCAAATAATCAGTAAAATAAGGAACATATTTTTGAACTTCTCACAAATTTAGTGAAGGCCTACTATGTGTCAACTACAGTGTGAGCCACTGGGGCTCATGGGTGAGTGGGAATCCAACTATTCTAAGACAACTAAAATTAAGTATAAGTCCTCTGCTGGACATAACCATAAGGGCCTACATGACCTCATGGGAGACACACTACATCATCTCAGTATCTGGAAGAGATAAATTTTAAATGAGTTCTGAATGACCAGGCAGATTTAGCTAAGGATAGCTGGGAGCAGACCTGAGAGGTAGCACAAGCTGTGGTACCCAAAACTAGACAAGAATACGACTTATTAGAATCTGACTATTCTGACAATTTTGATGATAATTTTCTATAAGGTTAAAGATGATGTATAGTTCTATGAGGTTGAGGACATGAGAAGTGCTCAGGAAAATGTACACTTGTCATGGTAGGGAATATGGGATTTACCCTGGGGGACATAAACAGATACTAAAAACTTTTTCAGTAATATAAGAAAAATGTTTAGAAAAAGATAATAATCATTTATCTATTTAAGACCACCCAGCATCCATTTCCCCTTCCTAATGATACTCCAATTTCCTCTTAGAAATGACCACTACCTCATTGTGTACAGTTTTAGTACAATCATACTTCTAGCTCTTTTGCCCTCAGAAAGTGACAGTCATTGGAGACTCCAATTGTCACATCCTTTCTTTCATTATCCTATGACACTCTGAAGGAAAGAAACACCTAGGCCCAGCCAATCAAAGGAAAAACCTCATTGTTTTTCATTACTAGCAAGTGTGTTTAGGCAAACCTATGGAGTAATTCCTACTGATAGAAATTTGTTTGTCTAAGCTTGATTCTTTAAAATACTCTTCTGTCTTTAAATGTCTACATATCTTTCTAATATATCACCTTTTAACTTTAGTTACCCAGAGATGGTTTCTCTTGTTTGCCACCAAAGGAATTTAATATATCTGCTTGATAGCAGGGAGAACAATGGCTTGAATAAATTAAAAAATTGGAAACCTAAGCAAAAGATAAGAGAACTAAATTATGTATACTCTATAATGTTTAAGTGAAGTATATGCAAATAAATATATCAAGGGGTAGAATATGATTTTTCAATTTATTAAATGTGGAAAGTGAGAGAGAAAGAAGATTCAGGTCATCCATGTTCCCAGCCTGAGCAACAAGTTATTTGATACTGCTATCCACTGAGCTAAGAAACACAGGAAGTGGTACATATTTAAGAATTAATATAAGGAATTTATGTTTCGACAAATCCAGTGAGGCGTACATGTTGAGCAGCCCATCAATGGCTAAACATTCTAGAGCATACCAAAATTCTGGTAGAACAGAGATCTAGGCATTATGAATTGGTAGGAAACAATTAAGTCAAGGAGACAGATGCATCACTAAGCGTACCGCATAGAATGAAAAGAGTAAAAGGTTAAAGTTCTATAGAACCTGAATTTAAAAACAAGCAGATAAAGAAATCTCACAAAGAAAAGCTGAGAAAGAGCAACCATAAAGCAGGTGGAAAACAAGTGGATCATGGAAATCATGTAACAAGAAGATGGCATGGTCAAAAGTAATGAAAGCTGCAGAGAGATTTCGATAATGGTTAAGTGCTTACTGAGTTTAATAGACAAGAGATCATTGGTGACACTACCCATTTGCAACTGACACATAAATGCAATACGACAAATTACCCCCAAATCAGTTGTTTAAAACAATAATCATTGATTCTCGCTGATCTGCATGTTGCTGGAAGATCTACTGATCTAATCTGGTATCAGCTAGAGGCATCCATATCTGCTTATTCTCTTCCTGGAACCATCAAGTTAGTCAGAAACATGTTTATGGCAATAACAGAGGTCAAGAAGATAAATCCAATCATTCAAGCATTCAGTCTTATTAAACTCCATAACATTTCACTGGTGAAAGAAAGCAACATAGCTGAATTCAATGTTAAAGGAAGAGGAAATACACTCTACCTCCTTCATTATAGGAAGTCCAAAGTTAGAGAGTTACAGACTTGGACACAAGGAAGGGTGTAGCATTAGAGCCAATCAAACAACCTAATATAGTCTGCCTTCCCAGCCACAATTATTAATATCCCTCTCACAAGCAAAACATACTAAGCACTATCTCAAGAACACAATTTCTAACCAACCATTCATTGAACCTACCATCAGGTTAATAATATGTGAGTTCCCTTGATCTGAAGACATTATCTGAAAAGATAAGTTATGTACCCTCTGCAAACCAATGTGCAATGGTGAAACAAGAGCAAGATAATAGTAAATACTTTCTCATTAAAAGAGAGAGTAGATAACCATTTGAGCACAATTCTAAAATTACACTGCAAAAAAGTTGCTGTTTCTCCTATTCTTAGGGCAGGGAGTGTTTCTTCATTAGGCACTTGTTCTGCTCTTTGCAAGGGACTCCCAGTCAAACAAAACATTGTTTTCCATGGCTCATTGTTCTCCATGGCTCTGACTTCTGAAACATCCTTCTTTACCACACCACCCTGGCTAATCACAAGGAGATCATTGTAAAATAGGACATTTCTTGTGGCTGAACAACACCCTGCCTGAAGAAATTTGGAGATCCAATGATTTTCTTACACTGTGGCTACTCTTGGAATCTTTTAGTCCAGAATAATAGCAAATTTGGTAATTGAATTCTCTGAAACATCTAGTGACTTTATTAGAAAGCTCTACTAGAACTGTCCAATAGCACACAAATTGACAGAAATAAAACCTCATCTGTATTAACCAATAAGGTAACCACTAGCCATGCATGGCCATTGAGTAGTTAAAACATACCTAGGATGAATGAAGCAAATATCTAATTATAATTAATTTTAATTTTAATAGCCACATGTGGCTAGTGGCTACCATGTAAGATAAACTAAGAATTATATACTGGGGGCCATAGGCTGCTGTAGAGTCACAGCTTTAACCTCCTTTAGTCCAACTAAGAGAGTCTAAAAGATACTACTAACCTAAAATTTTCAGAGGTCTTATCGAAGATTTATAATCTCTGATGGTAGACCTATAATTACAACCTTCAGTTGGTCTTTATTTGGAGGCCTTGTTTATGTCAGATTTTATGTACACCCTCGGGATTTATCAGAACAAAGATTCTTTTGTTGCCTGGAGAGGTTGATTTATTTCCCAACCCAACAGGTCATAGGACCTTATATTCCCTCTAAATGTTGCTTACAATCTGCTCAGTACTTTCCTAAGCTCAGGTCTTTCTTAAAGTACTATATCAAATACAAAGGGAAAAGCACATTTTCTATCTTCATAGTTATTATAAAAGACAATTTTACTAATTTCATCACTACATCGTGTAGGCTGTCCTTTATCCAGACTCTTCTAATTGTTTATCATTGACTTGCCAGTCCTAAGACTTACGCCACAAATTTTAAATATTTAATATACCAGCACCCCATTTTTAGGTACCCTTTTTTGTATCAGTTAGCTACTAGTTCAAAAAATCTATGTAATGAATCATGCAAGATTTCAGCAGCTTAAACAACAATAATTTTCAGGAAATCCAGCTTTGTTGTGCATCAACGGATCAGGTTGGGATCAGTGAAGATGTTTCTGTCCTACTATATATGCATTTCCTCCTCCTGGGAACTTAGGCTAGCCCAGGAATGCCATTCTCATGGAAATACAGGGGCATAAGTAGGTAAGCCCAATAACACAGAAATTATTAAGATTTTTATTGCCATATCATGCCATATAGCCAAACTCAAGTGAAAGGGCAGAGAAATATATTTCTCTTTAGTGGTAGGACCTACAAAATCACATGGCAAAGATTGTAGATACAGGATGGGTGAAGAATCAGGACCATTTTAGCAATTTAACATAGTAACCTTAGTAAGAAAAATAGGTTAAAAAGGAGCATAGATTATAAGAGGTTGAAGAATAAATGGAAGGAATTGAAGAAAAGTAGTTGGCATACTTTATAGAACCATGGATTACCAGGGTTAGAACAAAACATGTGGGCCATTTAATAAAACCTCCATTCTGAGGCTAATTTATTTATCTAAGAGCCTCAGAAAGTAATCCTCAGGTCACTTTTTGGATCCTTGGATTGATAAGGAACTTAGCACCATTCCTGCTTACTACCCCTTATATTCTTAGAAATCTATACTCATATCTTTTGAAATTCATGAAACAAGTCAGGGGATAATGAAATAATTCTACTGAGATGTGTCTGTCACTACTTGGTATTAATTCTTCTCTTTAATGGCAATGCAGAATAAGATGATTCCTTCATTCGTAAGACAGCACTCCAAATGTTTAAAATCAACCCTGATGCTCAGCACTCCCAAAAAGGACTCACCTTCAACCTAACTTACTCTGTTGGCTGTTTCTCATAAAATATAATATTGAGTGTACTTACATGATCTGAACTTTGGGGTATCCCAAATTTATTATAATAGCACAGCTAATTATCTACTTTGATAAGTTTTTCCTATTAGAACATATGACATGTTTAACGGTTAGCACATTAGCAAGCTGATCCACTCATGAGGCATTTAATGAATGTTGGTTAATTTGGTTTTGATGGTGAAATGCTAGTGTTACATAAATGGATGATTGCATATAAAGGATTATTCTATTAATCTTCTTTGGAAGGAAATATTCCTAGAACACAGATAATTATTTTATCCTTACCAGTGACTTTAATAAAACCATTAAAAGTATATTCATACAATTAATAGATGACATTGAATATAGCTAACTATAACTCAGGATAACAAGGATAGTTCAATATTAGAATATTTGATCAATTAGATCAATTAGATCTAATATTTGATCAATTAGAAAAATAGTCCATCAGAGAAAAGGTAAACTGCATTAGAGATATTTGTTGACTTTTGTTCTGAAGGGGTAAAGCCATCAGAAGACCAGAAGAAGAAAAATCAGAAACTCTGGCTAGCCAGAAATACAGCGTAAAAGATGGGGTTATCATAGTGATAAGCTAAAAGAGAATCAGTGCTCTGTGGTTGCTTGTTATTTTTAGTTATTAATTGATTATAAATAATTACAGATAATAAATAACATTGATGAAATAAATATAAGAAAGGAACTTCAAATACTAAGGCTGAGTTGTAGACTAGAAGAAATTAGAGATGAATTTGCAGACAATACCATTACATTGGTGTTCATATTTGATGTCGATGCTCGCTTTCATTTACATTATGGTTGCCTATTCAGTTTGAAGAGGGGGTTTTTCGGAAAACTGAGCTATGTTGTCTAATTTTTTACAAATTATCTAAATATATAATTTATATTCAAAGAATTAAAGATAGGATCCGATTCTTATCTATGAAACTATTTTTTAATATTATAAAAAGAAAAAAATCATTCAAGATTGCTTTCCAAAAGCAGGGCTCTTTTCAGATTCCCATTAGTGTCTGCATGGGATTCAGCCAATGGAATATTTAATATTAATTTTACTTCTTAAGAGAGCTATGGATTTTTTTCATAAGGAAATAGTACAAGTATGAAGACGCTAGCTACATCTGATACTTTTTTCCTGCAAGAAGGTATCTACTGCCAGTAAATGGCTGACATGAGCTGCCTTCATTTCTCAGAAACAGGAGAGATACCCTAGCTCAATGCCTTCATATTCTGGATGTTACTTCATCTACTGTCAAATCCAGCTGAGGCCTTATTAGTAACACCCATCACGTTTTGGTTTTCTTTGTGTATGCTAATTTATTCCACGCCTGTTGTGCCTTTTTTCAAAATAGATTATTCCTAGTGGATTGATAAGGGTAAAAGTAAAGGGAGAAAAAAAAAAACCCAAAAAACCAGTTATCACGTATGTGTCAGGCTACAAAAAGTGGTAGTGAGGGATAGCCATTACCTAGAAGTACCACACAATGAATCCGTGGCATGAGCATACTTAACATTGCCTGAGTGTAGTATTCAAGTAACCTCAAAGACCCCCAAGAAGTTATCTGTAATAATTCTTCTAGAGATGTGATTTAAGTCATGGGCTCCATGAAACTGGTAAGGAAAAAGCAAATCATTTTCCAGTAGGTCCACCAAGCTGCGACCCAGTATATACTCTAGAGTATGTTTTTAATAGAGAAAAGAAACACATATTTATTTATAAACATTGGCTACTTAAAAGTATCAGGATTAATAGAGTGTTACTGACTAATATTAAGGACCTATGATGGGCTATAAGGCAGTTTTACTATCAGGTGCAAAACTGATGTGATCTCTGGCATTCTATTATTGATAAGAATAGTGAATACCTACTGAATGCTTACTATATGCCAGGCATCATTCTAAATATTTTATTCACAGTAATTCATTTTATCCTCATAACAATTCAGTGAGGCAGGTGCCTATTATTTTAAACTGAGGGCCAGAATAAATAATTTGCCCAAAATCACTCATCTAGAAAATAGCAAACGTAAGATTTGCATTAGGTTAGATTGGCCCAGAAAATATTCTTGGTCATTTGAGATCCAAGAGTCCCTTTACTCCTCCTGGACTCTGATTCAAAAACTCTAACCTGAGGACACACATGTGTTTTTAACTCTGATTTATCAGAATTAGGAAATAAAATTCCAATACTACTACTAAGGCTGTCATCATTTACCTTATGAACATCTATTATGTGTACAAACAATGTGAAAGACCTTAAAAATAATCCCTAACCTTCAAAGTACAAAAAAATGTAGTTCTAACCCTATTTTGTAGAATGGAAATCTGAATCTTGGAGAGGCTGAATGACAAGTTGATGGCTAATAAGTTGAAGTGGAAACAGAGTAAGAACCTAGGTCTGTCCAAAGCCCCTGTTCTACTCATATCCAGTGATTCTCAATAAAATAAACTTACCCATCTAGGCTAAATTGAGACAATTTCAGGGTGGGCTACTTAGATAAAACTGATTCACGAAATTCTTATTTTTAAAATTATTGAAGTATAGGGTGCCTGGGGGGCTCAATTGGCTAAGTGTCTGCCTTCAGCTCAGGTCATGATCCTGGGATCTAGTCTGGAGTCAGACTACAAGCTCAGTGAGGAGTCTGCTTCTCCCTCTGTCACCCCCGCCCCGCTCATGCTCTCTCTAAAAATAAATAAAATCTTTAAACATTATATTGAAGTATAACTGACACATTATACTTGTTTCAGATATACAACATCTTGGTTAAAAAATTCTCCTTCTAAACATACATTGCTGTATATTGACTATATTCCTGATGCTGTACTTTTTATCTCCATGATGCATTTATTTTATAACTGGAAGTTTCTCTTAATCTCCTTTATCTTTTCACCCATTCCTCACCAACTCACCCACCTTCCCTCTAGCAACCACCAGTTTTTATTCTATTTAAGTCTGTTTTTTCATTTGTTTTTTATATTCAATATATAAGAAAAATCATATGGAATTTTTCTCTGACTTATTTAACTTAGCACAATACCCTCTACACCCACCCATGCCATTGCAAATGGCAAAATCTCATTCTTTTTTATGGCTGAGTAGTACTTCATTGTATACACACACACACACACACACACACACACACACACACACACATCTTCCATATCCATTGATCTATCAATGAACCTTTGGGTTGTTTCCATATCTTGGCTATTACAAATAATGCTGCAATAAACACAGAGTGCCTACATCTTTTTGCATTAATTTTTTTTTGGGGGGGTGTTAAGCATCCAGTAGTGGAATTACTGGAACAAATGGTATTTTTATTTTTAATTTTTTGAGGAACTTCCATACTGTTTCCCACAGTATTTTGAGCCATGAAATTATTGATAGAAAATCTGGTCCCCAGACTCCTGGAAGGCTCAGTCACTTGAGTGTCTGCCTTCAGCTTAGGTTATCATCCCAGAGTCCTGGGATCCAGTCCTGCATCGGGCTCTTTGCTCAGCAGAGATCCTGCTTCTTCCTCTACCTGGTGCTCTCCCTGCTTCTGCTCTCTCTGACACAGATTAAGATTTTATTTATTTATTTGACAGAGATAGAGAGCACAAGGCAGAGGGAGCAGCAGGCAGAGGGAGAAGCAGGCTCTCTGCTGAGCAAGGAGCCTGATGCGGAACTCGATCCCAGGACCCTGGGATCATGACCTGAGGCGAAGGCAGCCACTTAACTGACTGAGCCACCCAAGCACTCCAAATAAAAACTTAAGAAAAAAGAAAAGCAAACTGGATCTCCAATTATCTGCAGTCATTGCTAATATAGCGGGACCAAGAGGAGAAATGTCTTAGCTTTTGGAAACAGAATACCTCAGCAAATTGATTCAGTCACAGGCAGTTGAGATATAGCAGTGAAAAAAAAAATAGACAAAATCCTTGCCCTGTGGAACTTTAGTTCTAGTGGAAAAAGAGATAATACCTAAAATATATAATATGCTAGAAGAAAGTAAATGCTATGGAGAAAGCAAGAAAGTGGTATAGGGAATCTTAGAGGTATAGGGGAAGATTATAAAAGGATGGTCACTAAAGGCTTCACTGAGAAGAAGGGAGAACACCATTCACCTAGAGAAAGAGTATTCCAGGCAGAGGAGACAAGAAATGACGGCTTTTCTGAGTTCAAGAATGCCAGGCCAAGTTCAGGAGCAAAGCTAGCCAATCTAGAAGAAAGGTACAAAGAGGGATTTAGGTAGAGGATAAAGTCAAAGGGGTAAGGTAGGCCATGTGATGACATGTAAACAACATTGTGAAGATTTTAACTTTCATCTCTCACATGATGTTACTTCATTTTTAATAGATCATCATCTTTGCTTTGCAGAGAATAACCTGAACAGAAATAAGGATGGAAAAAGACAACTGGAGAAACAAAGCAAGAGATGATGGTAGAACGGAATAAGAGTAAAAGAAGAGAAGTTTCAGAGAAGTCATCAGGTTTGGAGCATATTTTGAAGGTAAGCACAAAGAGTTTGACATAATAGATGTGGGGCTGAAGGAGTGGCAGCAAAGATCACACCAAGTAGATAGAGTCAGTACTAATTGGACTAGAAGGACTGTGGAAACTAGGCTAAGAGTTGGTTTTAGATATGATAAAATTGACAGAGCTGTTGGACACCTGAGTGGATGAACTGGCATTTTGATTTCTGAGTCTGGAGGTCAGGGAAGAGTCTAGGAGTACATATTTAATTTTGAAATTAGATGGACACAGGAAATTAGACCACAGGATTGGATGGTACTACCAAAGAAGTGGGTTCAGATATGAAACAGGCCCAAATATTGTTTCCAGTAAAGTCCACGTTAAGAAGTGAGGTAGATGATAGGGTGCCTGCATGGCTCAGTTGGTTAGGCATCCGCTCCTTAATTTTGGCTCAGGTTATGATCTGAGTTGTGGGATTAGCTCTCGGCCAGGCTCCATGTTCAGTGGGGAGTCTGCTTGAGATTCTTTCCCTCTCCCTCTCCCCCACCCCCTGCTTGGACACACTCTCTCTAAAATAAATATTTTTTTTAAAAAGTAAATTATTAGAAATGCAAAATGGAGGAGATAAAAGTCAACAGGTTTTTAGGTGTATGATTTAGTTTTTATGTGTTTTGAGAGAAATAATGAAATTATTCAAGGAAGTTTAAGGAGGAAAATGAATTATTAATGATACCATATGTAACTCAAAGAAAAATAATAACAACTAAGCAACTAAGTTTCAGGGAAAGTTGAGAAATAGATATCCCAGAGAATCCACTAGGATTTTTAATATTTTATTTATTTATTTGACAGAGAGAGAGAGAGATCACAAGTAGGCAGAGAGGCAGGCAGAGAGAGAGGAGGAAGCAGGCTCCCTGCTGAGCAGAGAGCCCAATGTGGTGGGACTCGATCCCAGGACCCTGAGATTATGACCTGAGCTGAAGGCAGAGGCTTTAACCCACTGAGCCACCCAGGCGCCCCTTAAGGGCTTTCCTTCTACTATACAACTTCCAACTTTTTCTCAGAGATCACCCTTCCAAGATCCTCAATAACTGGCTCAACATACCTCAAGTATCTATCACCTCTCCAATCACTGGTCAAGGCCACATTGAACAATCATGGTTATCATGAAAATACTGTCAGTTCCCAGAAAAGGGGAATTATCAATGTGGTAAAAATTGTAAGAGCACTTGAAAATACTGTTTTGACATGTTGGTTTAGATATTTAAATTAGGAAAAACTTTTTTATGGCTGTTACTATAATAAACTTTCCTATTACTGGTCCAAGGGTAAACAATTCAGTGCTTTGAATTAATGAGATTTCCTTTTAATGCCTGCCTCATGAAAATTTTCATACTGACACACCACCACCACATTGGAACATTTTAACTTCTTAAACACCTTATTTTACTTAAAATATATGGCTTCCTGGACCCCTCTTTCACTTATTTCACTAACTATTTTAAGGTTGCTCAATTTCAAAAACAAAACATTGGTCTTGACGATCCAGACCTATTAAAAATAAATATGCTGTGTGAAAAAGTAGAATACTAGTCTAGGAATCTAAAGCTTAAATTTTAATCCTGGTTCTGCCACTCACCAGCACTGAGCCCCTTCTCAAAATATTTAACATTTTAAATCGCACTATTCTCAATGGACAATGGTAGATTTTAGAAATGGCAAATTATTTCGTGTTCATGCCACCTTCAGGTGATTTTATGTTGAGAAGAACTCCAAGGTCATATATAAGATATGCTGAAAAGGGAACATTAACTTGATCAGTTAATGAAATCTACTCTTCATGTTGGAGGGATTAGACCTGGCCTGGCAAGATACTTTGCCAGATACTTGCCATAGAGGAACCAGATGGTACATTCATTTAAAATACATTTACTGAGTATGTGCTAATGCTCATACTCAATGCAAGGGGGAAGAAAAAGATGGGTTAAAACGGGATGGTCCCTTACCCAGGTAAAACTCACTTTCTAGCAACTGTGGTAAGAATTAGATTTCTAAAGTTTATTCAAGCTCTAAAACTGAACAAGTTCCTGATTTCTTTGCAGGTAAAAAAGTAATCTAGGAATTACAGAGAAATTCTCTTTTAAAGATTTACATATTCATTGGGGAGGGAGGGGAAGGACAGAGGGAGAAAAAAAGTCTCAAACAGACTCCACGCTGAGCTCAGAGCCTGACATGGGGCTTGATTCCAAGATCCTGAGATCATGACCTGAGCCAAAACCATGAGCTGGACACTTAACCAGCTGAGCCACCAGGCTCACCTACAGAGAAATTCTTTAGCCCTTTCTTTACTTATTTACATTTCACTATCTCCTACATACAGAGGCATAGCTACAGACAGACTCATGGGTGAGAAGTATTTCTGTAGGCAGGGATGACATAAAAACAATTACATAGCAATACTAATTAAGACAGTACTGTTGCCACTGGCTCATCAAGGAAAGCTTCTGCTCTCACTGTCCAAATCACTGGCACAGGACATTAGAAAATAACCCTTAAATGATTACCTTTCCACACTGGATATAGCTGCCAAAGATGGCAGTCTCGAATGGATTTGGCACAATTCTTATTTCTATACCACTAGTTTCATATTAAAAGCTTGAGATGGGCCTAAAGTCTGCAGGAGTGGGGGAGGTGGGAGAGTAATAAATAAAGCATTTGTGTAACTGGCTATAAGGAGAATGGTACCTTCAGTTTCCATAGTGGGTTTTTATTACCTAGGAGAATCCCAACACTTCCCTATCCCTTCCTCCTACTCAATCAATAGTTACCTGTCTGGGCTGTATTCTCAGCTGTACTTCTCTTCTTACTTAAAGTGGTATCCTCTACACATCAATTTTCTGTAAAATTAGTTAGCCATAGTCAGGATACTCAAATCTGATCACTTCTTATAAACTCAATTTCTTCAATTATATGTATGTATTGCCCAAACTCTGATGTACAACAATTTTATCAGGGAAAAATACTACCTTATGAGATCTCTTGGCAGGCACCCAGCTGGACTTCTAGTAACACCTCTATATCACCACATGCTGGAAAAATTTTTTTTTTCTTTTTCAATTTCAAAAATAGATAGGTGTCAGTACTATTGAATGGAACCAGCTAGAGCCATGGGCATACTTGCTATCTCACAAATTGGAATGGGAGTAAATACTATAAAGGAAATAGCTGATAGATTGACCTACCAAAAAAAGAAAGGAAGAAAAAAAGAAAAGAAGAGAAAGAAGACCTGTACACCATGAGAAGCACTTTATTCCCTCTTAAATGGCATGGTATATGTTCCTCTATAGGGTCTGTCTTCCACCTATCTCTGAGTATCCTAGTATCTGTTTTCTGTCTTCAGTTTAGTTGGCACATAGTTGCCAGAACATTCTCTCTAAAGCACTGCTTTAGGCATTCTAGTCTTCTACACTGAAACTTTCCTGTGGCTCCTCCTTCACCTAACAAATTAAGTAAAACCTCTGACTGGTATGTAAAGCCTTTTACAACCTGGCTCCTAGCACCACCTTGACAACATTTCCCGGCACTTCCTCCCTGCTACTCTTCCTCCTCCAGGTGCCCACTATTTTCCTCTTATGTGAAATGCTCTCCTCACCACTTCTGTGTAACCCTCAATCATTCTTGTTCCTACATGAATGCTTCAAATGAGACTTTCCTTACCTTCTCAACGAGGCTCATATTTCTTCTTTTAAAATCTTTATAGGGCGCCTGGGTGGCTCAGTGGGTTAAAGTCTCTGCCTTCCGCTCAGGTCATGATCTCAGGGTCCTGGGATCAAGGCCCACATCGGGCTCTCTGCTCAGCAGGGAGCCTGCTTCCTCCTCGATCTCTGCCTGCCTCTCTGCCTACTTGTGGTCTCTCTCTCTCAAATAAATAAAATCTTTAAAAAAATCTTTATATATAGATCTGTACACTTTTAAAAATTGTTATAATTACATATACAAAATGTATGGATTCTAGGTGTTCAGATTAGGGAGTTTTGACTCAGGCAACCATAAGCCCAACTAAGGTATGGAATGTTTCTACCACACCAAAAAATTCTCATGTGCCCTTTTCTAGCAAGTTCTTCTGACTTGGAGGTAGTCACTGTTAGGGCTTCTATCACAGTAATTTCGCCTATTCTAAAACTTCAGATAAACAGAAACATACAGTATGAACTCTGCTATGCCTATTTTTTTCCACCCAGCATAATACTTCTGAGATTCTATTTTATTATTGGGTGTAACAATAGTTTGTTCCTTTTTATTGCTTAGTAGTATTCTATTGTATGAGTATTCCACAATTCATTTACTTTCATGTTTTTTTCTTCCAAGTTTTAATTTAAATTCCAGTTTTTCCCATTTATCTGTATACTACCTCAGTTCATAGAAAACCAAGGCATGATAGTTTTACCTTTCTTATAAACTATTACTATGATTTTGTGAGTTGTCTTATTTTCTTTCTGTATTGTGTTCTCCATAAAAAGAAGGAAATGAGAGGAAAGGCATTTAATCTATTCCTTCTATATTCTAAGTGCCATGCTGAGCTATATCATTTAATCACACAGGAATGAGGTAGATATCTTATTTTACAAATAAGAAAACTGAGACTCTAAGGCATTAAGTATCCTGCCTTGAGCTACACATAAGGAGGAAGCATAATTTTAATTTTGGATACTCCTGGCTCCAAAGCACTTACATTTATTTCTGTGCCATGCTTTGTATCCTGTGAAAATCCTGAAACTGAGCCTAGTATGTTTAGTGAACTGAGGGATAGATTTCATATTTTGTAAACATCTTTAAGAGGATTCCATAAGATGCATATTAGGAAAATAATAAGTAAAACAAAAATACACAACAAACAGATATGGTGAGGTACCCTCACTAATCATTACTACCCAGCTGGATAGCAGGGAACAAAGTAAGGACTGTCAGCTTTCCCAGAAAAGCAGCAGATACCTGTTCTCCCCACAATATCCTTGGATGCTATTGACATTGTTATTTTAGCTCTTTCCACATTCCATCTGCTGGATTTTCCATAATTTCGAATCTTTCTTCAGTGCTGTCTTTTCTAGGTACCCCTGTCTGATACAGTGGGAGTAATATGAACTTGGGATATGAACTGACAGGTGTAAAATTTCATTTGTACCTACTATCTCTATAAGCTTGAATAAGTCACTTAACCTCTCTAGGCCTAATTTCCTAATTTTAAAAATGAATATAATATTTATTTCTCAGTATCGTTGGAAGAATCTGTGCAAATTTGTGTGGACATATCACAATGCTTGGCATGTGGTCAATAAGTATTTCCTGTGATTAACTGTGATCCAAAAAACATCTCCATCATTCTGAGCACCAGTGTCCTGTAAGTATCATCTGGATTCTGTTTACAAAGAAAAATTGATCCACAATGAACATACAGGAAAGAATTCAAACATAACACTTGAAGACATACGAGCTATAGACCTGCAGAAAGGGAAGGCTCAGGACTTTGTCAAAAGGAATACACTCCAAGAGAATTTTTGAGAAGAGTGTGGACTGTGGAGCCACCATCTGTATTAGAATCCTGGCTCTAATTCCACCAATTGCATGATCAGGGCCAAGTCACTTAACCCTGTTTATGATCTTAATGTGCAAAATAGGGTTGATAATAATGTAATGTCCTCAGAGGGTTGTTTGAGAATGAGATGAAATAATGTATGTAACATACATAGCATATTGCCAGACACAATGAATCATCAATAGTTTATGGTAATAATTAGTATTGTTATCAGTACAATTAGGTTATGAGTGAGGGTCTGCTTGAGCCAACAGTTAAATTATAACTGGGAAAGCATCTGTTTGGTTTTCCCTGGAGGACTTGCTTTCATGTTTCTTCCACAGGAGCTAATCTTTTCTGCCAGAAATATACAGGGCAAATGAATTACCTATCCCGTTAACAGGGAAAATGGTTGCTTTCCACAGGGAGATGAGCTGATCTCTCACTTAGAAAACCACAGTGGCTGGACAGCACCACAGTTGTAGAAGCAGAGAGTAGTGTGCTGCCTAGGTATTAGGGGTAAAAAAACAAGTGTACAACCATGTCGAGGCACTGAGTAAATACAAAAGTTCTAGAGGTGTTCACAATTAGCAAGAATTGCCAAGGAACTCACACAAGGAGCATGAATATTAGAAATAGAAGCTTTGGAGAAGAGAAGACTGCTATCTGGATCCTCCGATTCCCTAGAGAATCAAGGTTGGAGCACTTGCCCTGAACTCTTGAGCAGACAGAGCCTGAACTCCACATGCATGATATACATGTAATCATTGTAATTAGTTAACTAGGAGCAAGGACCTGATTTAATGGTTAATGAAACAGGTCACAAATGTAGTAAAGTTTTTTCTCAATTGATTTCTTTGAATATAAATACAAATGACAAATTTCATTTAAATGCTGTTGAACAACAAATATTCATTTGGCCACGTAATTATTAAACAAACCTACGGTAAAGTTATACTAAGAAATAAACTGAGAATAGATAATGACATTTTAAGATACACTGCAAATACTTCAGTCATAGGATTTTTGAAAAGAATGCACCTGGGTAACAGTTTTCTAAACAAAAGACTTTTTTTTAAACAGGAATATGTAGACTATCAAAACAAACACTGTTTTAGTTGAAAACTAGGAGAAGACAGCATCCTCTCTCGTTAACTAACTTGTTGCACATCCTGGTAGCAACCCCTGAGAGGTCTTCTTGACATTATAATGTTTGGTGGAACCATAAGAGGAGAATCATTACCTTAACCTCTGGCTCCCTAAAAAAGGGGCTAACTTTCTGGAATGCTACCTACAAAAGGGTCCTCATAAGAAAAGCCTCAAAACCAGAGTGAAACAGAGAGTTGCTTATGGAAACAACCCATGACCATGGGAGATTGTGAACCATGATATGCTAAGATGGTACCAGAAAAAAAAAAAATTATCAAAGACTTCTCTTAAAAAAAAAAAAAAGAATAAGCAATGATATCAAGACAGGAAAAGGTTAAACAAGCTGCAATGAGAATCAGGCCTAAGGCATGAAGGAACTAGAGTTGATAGATTTGAAAAATGTTCGAGGCCTTAGCATGTGCCAGGCATAAACTGGTGTACAAGACAAACAAGAACCCTGTTTGCATAAAACCTGTATTCTAATGTACAGAGACAACAAATGAGACAATAAGATGATCTCAGATGAAGATAAACATCAGCAGTGAAATAAGAATAACGTGATACATATTGACAATGAGCAAGGGACCATCAGAATAGGTGGTCAGGGGAAGCTTCACTAAGCAGGTAATGTTTGAGTTGAAAACTAAAGATAAGCAATTGTTAGCTCTGGAAAGATCTGGAGAAGAGTGCTCCATGCAGAGAAAAAAGCGAGTACAAGGTCCATGAAGTGAGAAGGAAATTCTGTATTCAAGAAAAAGATCAATATGATCTTCAACATACCTGAAGAGTACAGGGCAGAAGATTTTGAAGGAAGGCAAGAAGTTTGGATTTTATTCTTGCTAGAATAGGAAGTCACTGGAGCATTTTAAGAAAGAAAGGGACATAATTTGCATTTAAAAAAAAACTAATAATGTACTATATGTTGGCCAATTGAAATTTAAAAAATTAAAAAATTATGATTGCTTACTTGACAATGAATTTTAATGTGATGGGTAGAAACAGGAAGACCAGTGGGCAGGCTTTTTCAGGATCCTTAGGCAAGTAAAATCACATCTTGAAAGGAAGTGACTGACTTGGAAAGATGTGGGCTGTTTGGAGATATACTTTAGAAACATATAATTTGTTGATAGATTAGATATAAGTAATAAAAAGGAAGAAACCACCACTAAGATTCTTTCGTTTGGGTCTTGAATAACTAGGTGTTACTATTTGCTATTGTGGAGAAGACTAGAGGAGAGACAAGTTTAGGCAGAGAGAAAAATGAAGAGTTTGTTTTGGCCATCCCAGTGGAGGTAATAAGTAAATGGTCAGATATGCGTATTTGTAACTGAGGAACAGGCAAGGGCAGGGAATTTTTTAATTAGGAAGTCAATAGCCCACGAAATGATAGTTAAAACACTAAGACAGACAAGATCACCTAGGAAAAATAGTGTAATTAGGGAAAAGTAGAAAATTCTAGTGCTAAGCCAAGAGGAAAACCAATAGTAAAGCCTGAACAGAAGAGGCGATTGCAAAGCAATCAGAAAAGGTGTCATCAGGTGTGTTAAAGGAAAACCGGGTAGTTATGGTATCAGAGTAATAAGAAAAAATAGTGTTTAAGGAAGCATGCTGTGGTCACTAGGTCAAAACTTGCTGAGAGGTAAAGTCCCAGAAAAGTGCCATTAGATTTGGCAAGGTGGATTGGTAGCTTTCCAAAGAAGACTAAGCAAGGGGTGGAGAATGATGAGGTGAGAAATGAAGCTGAACCAGAGAGAACACTAAGGAGACAATGGGACATGAGGAAGTGGAGACATAAATTATTTATTAATTTTGATGTGAAGGAGGACAGAGAGTAGGATCTAGAGGGAGACCTATCAAAAGAGTTTTTTGGTTTGTTTGCAAATTATCTGAGATGAAAGATATATATTAGTCCTATTATTTATTCTCTGATTATCTATGGCGGTGCTTTTCTAAATGCATTCCCTGATTGACAAATCCTCACAAAATCCTTATGAAGTAAGTACTATTACTATCCCCATTTTATAGATGAGGGAAGTAAGGCATGACAATATGCTTCACCTAGTGAATCCTAGTCCAGCAAAGCAGTCTGACTTCAGAGTTTATGATTTTAATCTCTACTGTGAATTGTTCCTCACTGTGCTAGTCTGCTTCTAATACCTGTATTGTTATAATAAGAATCAGAGAGCAGAGAGAAAAGTGTTGGCAGAGAAAGAGCAACATTCCAGAAGCAAAATCCTTAATAAGGCAAGATTGTGTGAGATCAAAAGGATGTAGATGGGGAAGGGGACAGTTCTCTAACCAAAGGGAAAGGAGAGAGCATGGCTCTGTTATAGATAGCTTTATACACTTAGTGGAAGGAAAACACAGAGGAATTGCCAAATGCTTCCCCAAACTATAAAGTGAGATATTCCAGATCTTTCTCACTAAACAGTGAAGAGAAAGGTGGTGGTGTTCCAATACTAGAGGAGAAACAATGTGGAGAATCAGAGAACACACCCCAGGGAAGCATGTGAGGATTGGCAGGGGTCAGTGCCCTCTGTTGGAGATTGGTGATCATGAATTTTAAACGCATCTGCATGGTTCTGTGTTTTTCTCCAGACCCACTGATCTACTTGAGGGCAGGCAAAACTTGTTGAGTTTTTCAGGGTGAGGCCTAAACAGGCATGTAAGGTGGAGAGGTAAGTTAGGAGTATGGGAAATTAAGTTCTGTAGGTGTGAAAGATGTTTATTAACCATCATCACCTGAGAAAGGAAAAAGGACCAGGATTCAGCAGAGAGAGGCATTCTTCTCAAGTACAAACCCATGAAAATGTTTGGTCAAACTGCTGTGGAGCTCTGGAGCAATTATCTTTGGTTTCCCATGTGAGCAGAGCAGGTAGAAATGGCTGGGTAAATTTGATACCCCTGCCTTGCTCAGTCAATGGAATATGGACCAACCTGGCAGAGGTCATGTTCAGGTGAGGTGATTCTGTAGTCAGGGCCAACTCAGATTGCGGAGCCAGAGGCTGCAGGATGACAGCACTTCCTACATGTGCCATTGAGTCTTTCGGTGAAGGATGTCTGGATAGCACATCTCTGTCTATCAGAGAGAGGATGGAAGAGAGAGTGAATAATGATAATGATAGACTACAGAACTCAAGGCCATAAGGAAGGGTGGACAGCTATGGGAGAATGAGCCCTTCCTATTATATGGGGTTTGATGGGGAAAAGATAATGTAAAGGTACAAGGCAGTCATAAGTTATGCCCATCCTCAGTGCTAATGCAAAAGTAATTTCAAACAGTGTACAGCCCAGAAGCTGTCTTAGACCCTCAGAACCACCTTATATAATCTTACACACGGCAATTTAGTTAAGCAAACCCCTACAGAGAGATTTTGAACATCTGAATGGTTTAAATTTAGACTCTCTTATCACAAGACATGAGAGCTATTTAAGGAAAGTATCACTCACATGGGTAGAGTTAAATGTGATCCTGCAACAAATTAAGGGTACCAATTAGATACCCTCCTAAACTATCTGCTTTTCTGGTGATGTTTCTGATTGCACGTTATTTTTTTTAATGTGCACAAGTTTAGGAAAGTAGGAGAAAGCAATAGGATTCAAGATAGTTGTAACTTTGGACTCACATTTAGAGGGTAGAGTACATCATAAAATAACATCAAGAATATCTTTTATTGGGCGCCTGGGTGGCTCAGTGGGTTAAAGCCTCTGCCTTCGGCTCAGGTCATGATCTCAGGGTCCTGGGATCGAGGCCCGCATCGGGCTCCCTGCTCAGCGGGGAGCCTGCTTCCTCCTCTCTCTGCCTGCCTCTCTGCCTACTTGTGATCTGATCTCTGTGTGTCAAATAAATAAAATCTTTTAAAAAAAAAAAGAATATCTTTTATTTTCTGTAACATTATTATATCACGGCCTCCCCCTCACAAGGGTAACAGTCCCCCCTGGAAATTAATGTAGAAGTTCCTGGTTTTAAGTCCCATCACCTACTCTAATTTCTGCCAACTCTACCCTCTACCTTTCCCTTTAACTGGAAAGTGTTCATGCAACACACTGTGGCTGTGTCATCTAGCAAAAAAAAAAAAAAAAGAAAAAAGAAAAGAAAAGGTAAAATATGATGGACTGCCCCCTTTGTTTTCTGGAAATTACATGGCTAAAAGCAATAGCTTTCTTTAGTTGTTAACAAAAGACTGTTTCATCTGACTGCAATAGTTTAGCACTCAGGAAAAAAAGAATTATTGTAATGACAAATTTAACAGCCTAGGCTATTAGCAGCTAAGTTTAGACTAAGTCTTTACCCTAGTTACTATGTTTAGAGTTGAAAATGAAAATATTATTTCAAGATGGAATGGAAGTGCTCCCCATGTTTCTCACATGGGAAAGAAACAGTTGCTGAAAAGAGCTTCAATTGGTTATGAATACAAGGTAATTATTCTATTGAAAATAGTGGCTGAAGGAATATTTTTCTAAAAGATAGGAACCAAATAGGTTGAAACTACTTCAGTGAGATTCCTTCTCCTCCCTTCACCCCCAGAGACTCCAAATGCCCCTAAGACATACACAATTAAATAGAAGTTAACATTCTTCACTGATCAATCACTGGCAGGTCTTTATCACTAAGCACCTGCACATTGCTCAGAGAATGGAGACATGCTGACTTCGGAGGTTGGACTACTATTGCCACTACCGCATTTTGTGTCCTTGAAGCCACTTCTTAGGACCTATTTTTTTTCTAATCTGTAAACTGACAGGTCTCTCTAGATAAACTAAAGCCCTTCAACTCTAAAATTCTATCATAATACTTCCATTCAAACAAAACAGATATCTCTGGTATTTCTATATGTGTCTCTCAAAGTAATACTTGCTTTGCAGAATGAGCAAAAGGTCTATTCAGCCAAGAAGGGGTGGGAGTCAGGCACAGAACCAACAATTTGGGGTGTTTGCTTTGTGCCAGACATGATCCAAGGCACTTTACAAACCTCATATTTCATATCTCCTTTTATCTTCTCCAAAACCCCATGAGACTGTATTCACTATCAGATGGATCAAAAGGTCAGATTATCAGAACACTAAACATGGAATCTACTAGAGCTTTTGAACCCCGGTCAGGGTCACATTGATTTTTATGATTCAAAGCTTCCCAAAATGTTCTGTCACACATAGCAAACTTTCTCCTACTTAGAGAGTAAATTAAGCCATGAGAACTTCACATGAGAAATTCATTCCTTTCTGTTTCAGTCTTTTCAGATCTCTCCTTTTGAAATGAGACATTTCAAAAATTTAAATGTAGCATATACTTAAGAGTCAGCCTGAGTTGGAATTCCAACTTTGTGATAATTCATTTAAATAATCTGAGCCTTCATGTTCTATCTGTAAAATGAAGACAGCAATACTGCCTTACATTTCTGTAAGAATTTAATGAGCTCATGTGTGTAAAGTGTTTTCTTCTCTTCTACCTCTTTCCTTATGGGCCAACATATTTTCTAACATGAATTCATTGTCAGTGCACAATATTTGAACATTGTGCGAGAACAAATTTCCGGTCCTTGAGAATGTAAATTGTGAGTTGTAGAAAAAGCCAGGTAAACAAGAACACTAACTTGTTACAGGTTATATGTGAGAAATGTAATGCCCACCCAGCAGTACACCTGCACCCCTGCATCTCCCAGCCTCCTTGTAGTTAGATTGGCTTGCCTTAACTTGACCTAATTTGTAAACCTTGTTAGGCCAATTCTGGCCAATAAGTTGGAAACAAAAGCAATTTTGTCACTTTGGTCAGGGCATTTAGAAGTGGATGTGAGTTTTCCACCTTTTCTCTTTTCCTATCCAGGTAATCCTGGAGGCCAAGTGTAAATATGGCACCATTATATGGCATCTACCAAAAAGATGGTAGAGCCTTTTTCAGATCAAGTTCCTGAGTGACAGACCTTGTGGAGCAATGTTCTCCATCAACTGCACAAGACATGGAAGAGAAGATATAAACTTAGATAACTCGCTGAAATTTAGAGCTCATGTGCCATATTAGATATTTAATATCCTGATACAGTAATAGAAGCCTGTACAGGGTACAGAGGGGACAAAGATGAGGGATTTCTGTCTGTCGTGTCTAATTCTACCTGGAATGTCTGTCTGGAGAATATTCTTTTTTTCAGTTTTAAAAGATATATAGTATGTTCACCAGCAAGTCCTGGTTGGGGGGCCAGGAACTATCACTTTAACTACAGGTAACAGCACAAGGACAGGCACAAATCACCAATTTGCATGACACAGAAGTGTAATTATGTATGGAGTATAGTTAAATCTGCAATATGGCATTATGGCAGGGGATCCCCAGTGAGAAAGGACATCTCACAGATGTGTCTATTTCCATTCTCCCTGAGAATAGAAGGGAAAAAGGAAGGAAAGACACTTTTGGAAATGGAATCTCAAGGAAAATATTCTTCACTACTTTATAATTTTGCCTCAGGTTGGCTCTGACCTACAACAGGAAGAGTTCAAGTTTATCACTGGTATTCATTTTTGCTGATGCCTATGTAAACTTGGAACACCCATTCATCTCCACTCCAAGTGGCTTTCAATCTGAAGCTGCCAATTATCCAAAATGGCTTTCTGGTAGGCAATGTCCATACTCCACTCGAGACTCCCATATTCCACAAAACTCATTTAATGTATGAACTTAATTACAAGATCAAGGGCCTCGAAGGTGAAAGGCTAACTAGGGCATTAAATCCTGAACCACTTCACAGCTGCCCCATCACTTGGCAGAATTGTATTTTAAAATAGTGTTTGAAATATATTTAAACTGAAATAAATAAAACATTTTCCTGTAAATGATGCCAAGTCCTGCCAATTAAACTCGGATCTATTTAAAAAAAAAATCTTTAGCTCTCAACAAATGCTGGCTGCTTTTTCCCACTAAAAGCAATTCTGAGCATTCATGCTCGCACTTTTTCCCTGTATCATTATGCTGTGTTCCTCTTGTTAATATTTAAAGCTTCTGAAACTGTTTTTCCCATATGCTTTTGGACTAGAATGCAAAACTTAAGTTTTCCATTTTTATGAAGGCTTGTAAAAAATAATCTTATGTGCCGCTTAAGGGAAGATATTACTAATATCCATAGGCATAAAGTCTTTACTAAATAAGAAAAAAAGAGAAGTGGTGGACAACCTATCTTTATCATACTGTACTATTCACCATTATACTTGATTAATAATAATGATATAGCAGTAATAATTTTTGAATGTGATATTGCCAGGTGCTTTGCTAAGCACTTTATCTGCATTATTTTATTGTATACTCCTGACGAAGGAGTATCCACCTTTCACATGAGGATACTGAGTGTTAGTTATTTAAAAAACTAAGATTTCAGAGTTTCAAGCACCTGAACTAGAAATTGTACTCACATCTATCTAAAAATCAATTGAAATCACTATGCTTTTCTGCCTTTAAATTTTATAGTTGGTTGTTAGCCAGATATTTGAAACCAAAAAACATATATACTGGTTTAGCTGTTTCCAGTTCAATGAAAAGACTACTCTATTATTTGAATCATACATCCCAGTTTATGAGATGAAATTATAAAATAATAAAATTGAAGGAACTATATTCTATGACTAGAGAAACAGATTAATACAGGAGATTTTAAGGGCACTAAACATAGAGCACTGAAGAAGATGCATATTCTCTATTCTAACAGAGTGGGGATCCCAGCTGGAATTTAATGTATCATGGCTTAGAAATTGTAGGACATCTTTGATAAATTGCTGGGACAATCCTAACCAAAGTTAATTTTTATGAGGTGCTTCCCAGAAAGTCAGGCATAAAAGGGTAGACCCAATCAGAAATCCATACTTATCAGGGGAAAGAAACAAATCTGACTATAATGCAGTTGTTTTAGATTTACCAAGCATAGCTACTTCCTTAGATTCACATTCTCAATTGTATTGAGCAATGAGTGAGGAGGAAAAAAAAGAGGCAGGCTCTATATAAAACATAAAAGTCTTATTTCACTTAAAATAAGTCCTTCCTCTCTTTAATCAACTCTCGACAGCAGCCCACACCATGACAATGCTTATCTCACTCACCCCCAGCTTAAAATGAAGACTTCAGATCTTCACAATACATGTTTGGGTTCTTACAGTCTTCTCCAGCACCAGAATGTACCATACTCTCCCTTACTCTCTATACCTTAGCTACCTTGACTGTCTTTAGATGCTGAGAATTCTATGCTCCAACTGCCATGGTCTTTGGATAACTCCTTTTGCTGGAATAGTTGATCCCTCACTGGCATTCTATCCATCCTCACTTTACCTAGTTTTTAATCCTTCAAATCCTTCAAATGTCATAAGAGCCTCTTCCTTTATACTCCTTTCCACAATTGTAATTTTGTACTTGTGTTCTCATTTTTGGAATTTGAGTAGGTTCTGACTGCTCTACCAAGGCCACTATGTTTTGCTATTTCATATTTCAATAGCAAGCATCTTATCTGGAATGATTCAATATTTTTTTAAAGATTTTATTTATTTGACAGAGACAGAGAGAGAGAGAGAGAATGAGCGGTGAAGAGCAGCAGAGGGAGGAGAAGCAGGACCCCCACTGAGTAGGGAGCCCAATACGGGGCTCGATCCCAGGACCCTGAGATCATGACCTGAGCTGAAGGCAGAGGCTTTAACCCACTGAGCCACCCAGGCGCCCCATGACTCAACATTCCACATGGACCTTGGTACTCAAAAGTGCTATTTAGGGGTGCCTGGGTGGCTCAGTGGGTTAAAGCCTCTGCCTTCGGCTCAGGTCATGATCTCAGGGTCCTGGGATCGAGCCCTGTATCGGGCTCTCTGCTCAGCAGGGAGCCTGCTTCCTCCTCTCTCCCTGCCTACATCCCTTCCTACTTATGATCTCGCTCTCTCTCTGTGTCAAATAAATAAAACCTTAAAAAAAAAGTGCTATTTAGTACCCTCTAACAGGATATGACAAAGAATGAGAAATTCATTCAGTCCAGTGATAACTTTTGTAGGCCATCAGAATATGAAAGTGGCAAGAGTTGGCAATGCTGTACAACCTCAGAATGCAGAACTCTGGAGAAGATGTAAGTTCTCCGTAGTGTCTGGCAAATGTGGACACAGTGATAGGGGCCCAGTCAGGATACAAATGGAATATCAGTAGCACTGCAAGGTAACTAACCATACTAATGACTGAGATATCTCCCTGAACATATTTGAGACAACAGATGAGAATTGCCAAAATATAACTTTCTAAGGTTTTGAATGATCTAAATTTCCTGAATAGGTAGACTGAGGCTCATCTATTTAAAATTTCAAAAGAAGGAACATTTTGATTTCCCCACTAATCCAGACCAAAGATATGGCCCTATTAAAAGAAAGTCATTGCTGACACATGGCCAGATATTAGAGTATAGATGCTAACTTTTGTTCATAAATCACATTCAGGAAAACTAGAGGTTATTATTGCTTTGAGATTTCTATATTTAGCATTTGGTCTTATCGTTTTATTATTTAATTACTATTCTATATTTATAAACATATTTCAGGACTTACTGAACCTCAATATTTAGAATAATGTATTGCCGATCTGGCTTACAGCCATAATTCTAAACCTTTCCATCTGTCTATTACTTGGAAACTACATTAGTTAATATATCAATTTTATAAGATTTCAAAAGATTTAAGGTATTAGGCATATTACCATAATTTGCTTCTTAGGTATAATTTTTTTCCCCAGACAACAACTTTAAATGTCCTTGGCTGTGGTTTGCTACCAAGGAGCCAGACTATAGTGTTAGACTACCAGCATTCTCTTTGCTGAGCTAAGGCAATGAAAAAAAAAAAAATCAAGTCTTTTTACTGCTTTCAGGCCCAAAAACTTCTGTTTCTTTTTTGTTGTTATTGTTCCTTAAATTATTACCAGCTCCTGTTGTTCATCTTTCAAAAGTGCTTTTATGAGCCTTTCACCTGGTGCTCATTTCTCCCCCCATGTCCTTTCTCCCAGCAACATCTGCTACTCCTGAAAATCTGGCTAATATACCCAGAATGTTAATATAGTTCTAACACTGAGATACTTGGTGACTCATGACCAATCAATTTACTTTCAGCTCTTGTTCCTTTAGTCTGAAACTGATGAATTAAAAATGCATTACATGTGAATTTGAGACAGAGACAGCCTTTTGTTAGTTGCAATCAAATTTCCATGTAGTCTAATCTTTAGTGATAGTCCCAACATTTTCTTCCTCCGGCCCACTCCCTATATTAACCAATTTTTGCCAACAACCTTTGCATTTTCTTATTTGAGTTACTTATTTCATACCCATAAAGCATCTCTAAAATCTATATTTTCTGTGAGCTCTCACTCATGAATACAGTATCTGTAGGTTCCGTACTGGACATCTGCATGTGGACATACAATAGCAATTCAAGTCAACATCTTTAGAATTGAATCCGTCATTCCCTGTGCCTAAATAGCTCCCTTCCAACATTAGCTTTTTGATGTGAGCACAACTATTGTCCACCTGTTCTCCAAGGTTCTTCCCCCCACCCATCCTCAATATCCAACCAATTGACTTTTATGTTGCCATTTTAACATTTCCTTCTTTTTCCTCCATTCTATCTCCAATTCTCTCCTGCCTCTTCTTAATCTTCAGGATTTCTTCATTTCATTAAAACTTTTTCAAGATAGTCAAAATACTTCTACCTATACATACCTTGTTCATTCTTCTCAATGCTTCCAGAAAACATTTTCTAAAATGAAAAATATAATGACAACATTTCCCTGCTTAAAATTCTTTAATAACATGACATCCCACTCTGGAAACAACAACAACACATTAACACACCTTCCAAATCTGACCCTTGTCTACTTCCCTAGTTTCATATCTTCCCTTAGTGTCCTACCTTCCCAATCTTCTTCATTCAAGATTCCCACCATTCTGAACAACTTCCACTTTTCTGAAAGCACTATTCTCTTTCATTCCCTTTACACACAAAGTTCCCTTTGTCTGAAAAACATTCCTTCTTTGTCTAAATAAATTCTATTCAGTCCTCAAGATCTATTGCAGGCATTGCTTCTTCCAGAAAGATTTCTCTATTACCCCACACTTCCATCAGATTGGCTTATGCCTGTCTCTCTTCTACTATAGCACCCAGCATATGTTATAGTATTTTGTCACACACATTACAATCATCTGTGTATGTGTCTGAATTTAAATTGTAAAACATTATCTATCGTTGCAAATGCCATGACTTAAATTAAATTAGAATTTAAATTAAAGTAGAATCTTTACCAATGATATTGATAAAAGATGTTAGTTCCTTCAATCTAATTTATAAGTTATCTTCTGTCAGTTGCTCATTAAATGGGAATAGCTTCTATTTTGGCAGTCCAGTGACTTCCTGCTGTTTTCAGTCTCTGTTCTACCAATGTGGTAAGGTGGGTTTTGATGGGCATAATGCCTCCCTGACTTTTTTAAGTATCTTCCCCCAGAGAAAAATATGTATTTGAGGTCTGCTCTTTTGTGTCAATAATTATTCGCCATAACTACTTGCCTGGCTACCTCTTGTCCATTATTCAGAGATGCTACTACTACTGACACATGTAACTTCTTCTGAGAAGAAATCTTTTTGATTTGTGTGTTTTTACTATGAACTGCCTCAGGTTTTTCAAAAATATGACTGAATTAAAAATCTAAATGAAATTAACATAGGTATTTAACAAATAATCAAATAAGTGAAGGATCTTACCCTGGTTTTATTTAGTGTAATTTTAAATAATTATCAACTATCCAACAAAAATTAGCAGTGCAAAGAAGGACTTTTGTGAATTTTAGTAGGTGTAGAAAGATACGAGGCCTTTAAGCACCCTTCAAATGATGCTACCAGTGAGCAATGGTTTCACACTATAATAAAACTTAATCTGTTTAGAGATATTTTGGTTCAGATCAATTTTATGAGATAAAAGTCATCTTTTATTCTCTTTACAGAATTTATTAAAAGATGAGAATACCAGAAAAAGGATACATAGTTTGTCTAACACGTTTTTGGTTTAAAAGGAATTTTTTTCCCTTCGGCAATACTGTGATCTAGTACAATACTATGGTAAGTATTTAAAGTTGTTCGGACCTCTACTTGTTCTTGAGAACAACATATTTTCAAATGGCAATCATGTCCATTTCCTGTGATACAAAGGAGAAGTCTCGAATGCAGTGAGAGAATCTAAAAATGGTATTCTTTCAGAGTATTTGACCGAAAACTATTGAGCAAACCCAAAACAAAATAATTCTGATTTTAGAAACAATATCTCAACCTCTCTTTCAGAACATTTTTTTCCTTGTCTAAGCTGTGAGGAAACAAATCTTCTGAAGGATACTAACAATCAATTAATGAGCTAAAAATTTTCCAAACCACCAATTTTTTTTTCTGGTGACATTATATAGTCAGTTGAGAGCAAATTATCTTGCAAAGAATATAGGTCATCATAGATTTTTATATAAAAGGGAAGAGAAATCTCTTTCATACTCAAAACAGAATATGTAGAGTTTCCTATAATCCATTATCAAGACAGTGAAATTGAGTGCAAATAAAAGGAGGTGGTATCTTGTATTAAAAGAGTGGGCTTTGGAGTCAAGAAAAATGCATCTGAATAAGGGCTTTGTTACTTATTCATTTTAAAAAACTTTGACAAGTTACTTAACTTCCCCTGAACTTCATCTATAAAAAGACAGCAGCACATATACAATCCTTAAAATGCTTTCTGTACTTAAGGATTATTTGAAACCATATATATAAAGCATATAACACAGTATTCGCTATGTACCTAATGCTCATTAACTGTTGGGTGGCAATTTTCAAGGACAGAATTCTTTCAGGCATCAGCTGTGGTGAAATGTTAGTATTATCTTATCCTTCCTACTACTATAAGATTCCTTTCTAAATTATCACAGTCACATCAGTAAAATACCCAAGGGTATCAGCCATTTCTAAAATGAAAAAAAATTTTTCCCCAAATAAGCCTGGAGCACACAAAATAACTAGAAGTTTATAATTTATAAGTCATTCTTTGTTCCCCTCCTCCAAGGAATTTAGGCAAGAGGGATACGAGCCCTGATTTATAGTATATTTCCTCAAATATTCTCATATCTCAATTTTTAGGTCAGACAGTAAGTCGAGTATGTTATATAAATCTGAATTAAAAAGCAAAGTTTATAAAGCCTCCGGTGATTTCCTGAGAAACCATACAGCATAACTTCATTAAGGATGGAAATGAAGCTCCTTGATCCCACTGCTTCAGAAAATGTTCTTTCAGTGCACAAAAAGGAAAAAAAACAAGGGAGAAATAAATATGCCGACAAAAGTAGAGAGAAAGAAATAAGGTCTGCCAATCTCAATAGTGGCCTCTCTTCTATGGCCAGAAGAATTGTCACTTCTCTGAAAGATCAAAGCAGTTTACAGTCATCACACATAGAAAAACAGCTGAGTGTAGAACTGCCCTCACTTTAAGCATTATCACACCTCTCAAATAGATGAATGCTATCATCAGATGCCACTAATGGAAATGCATTTTACCGACACACTAAATTCTACTAAAATAATATAGCAATGCATCAACTCCAGATTCACTTACTCTGAACTTTTTTTTTTTTTTAAGGGATGGGAAATCTACCTTGGATTTGTAGGGGGAAAATGACCTAGCAAAAACCGAAATATGTAAATATTTTAACTAGTCTGTGAGTAATCCATGCAGATTTGGCATGTAAGTAGTTATACCTCTACCTTTATCAGGAAAAATCTATCCATGTGAGTAAAGTTGATGGTAACCTAACTGGTGTGATAGGAACACTGTGTGATCACCTCGGCCCCACAAAACCTGTGATATTCCCCACTAGTGTCTGAAATTCCAGCACTTGAACTTCCCTTTTTACCAGAGAGATATTATATGTCTTCAAAGTCTACCTCATATGATTCTAATATGCTATCTCCCAAAACTGTCACAAAAATGATAGAAAACCTTGTAGTTTATTAATTTATACAAATATTCTTTTATATATATCAGGAACATTTCATATGAATGAGGATAAAAGTCAAAATGGCATGGCGCCTACCCTCAAGAAGGTAACAATCAGTCCATCCCAAGAAATATAAATGACATGATTGAAAGAATGAATACTGTCAGGATGGGCACCTGAGAATAGCAGGAGAGAGGGAAGAAAAATGTAAGAGCAATGAAAAAGCAAGGATGATTTAAGGGCTTTTTAGATACACTTCTGCATGTTTTTAATATGTCTAAACATCAGGTATATTGAAAACACCCCCATGATCTAGTAAGTGTTCAAGTGTACAATTTACAGATTACCTGAGCAATAGGGCCAAGAAAACCAACAGAACTTGCATCTACAAGACCCAGAAGACTGCAACAAAAGAACAATTCTTGAGGAGCTCAGGAGAGTTCCCTATGGCTATCCTACCCAGGCTCAGTAGAGAGAGCAGGCAAAAATACCCATCTTCCAGTCTTTTCCTGAAAGAGGCCTATTTGCATATTTTAAAAGCTGCTGCTTGAGGGTCAGTCCTCTAATCAACATGCTGCTAGGGGTGACCACAATCGTCCCTACAGAACAGGGAAGCCAGCAGATACCAACTCTACCTTTTTACTTGAGCCCACTACAAACCATCAGTATCTCCCTGAGGAGCTGATATACATGTCTGGTGCTCCAGCTTTTGTAGCTGTTGCCAAAGAGCAGGACACAACCAATGGGTCAAAGAAGAATCAAAAGAGAAATCAAACGATACCTTCAGACAAATGAAAATACCACATATCCAAAATTTATTGTATAGCAAAGTTCTAGGAGGGAAATTTAAAGTAACAAACACCTACATTAAAAAAAAAGCACACTCTTAAATCTAACCCAACTTTTATATCAACAATGGATGGGACTAGAGGAGATTATGCTGAGTGTAATAAACAGAGAAAGTCAATCATATGGTTTCACTTACTTGTGGAGCATAAGGACTAACAGAGGACATTAGGAGAAAGAAAGGAAAAGTGAATTGGGGGAAATTGGGAGGGGGACATAAGCCATAAGATACTGTGGACTCTGAGAAACAAACTGAAGGTTTTGGAGGGGATGGGGGTGGAGGAATGGGTGACCTTAGTGGTGGGTATTAAGGAGGGCATGTATTGCATGGAGCACTGGGTGTGGTGCATAAACAATGAATCTTGGAACACTGAAAAAAAAATTAAGATGTTAAAAAAATAACTAGAAAAAGAACAAGCTAAGCTGAAAGTTAAAAGAAGGAAGGAAATAAAGATCAAAAGAAATAATGAAATATAGACTATAAATGATTTTAACAGGATATAAAATCAATATACAAAAATCAGTTGCATTTCCATACACTGACAACAAACTATCAGAAAGCGAAATTAACAATTAGCAATTGCATAAAAAATAAAATATTTAGGAATAAATTTAACCAAAGAAATGAAAGATCTGTACACTGAAAACTATTAGACACTGATGAGAGAAATTGAAGACATAAATGGAAAAATATTTTGTGTTCATGGATTGGATAAATACTTCCCAAAATGTCCATACCACCCCCAAGCAATCTACACATTCCATGCAATGTTTATCAAAATTCTAATGACATATTTACACAGAAATAGAAAATCTATATGGAACCATAAGAGACCTCAAAGAGCAAAAGCAATCTTGAAATAGAAGAACAGAGCTGGAAGTGTTATACTTCCAAAATATATTACACATTATAATAACCAAAACAGTACGGTATCAGCATAAAAACAGATGCATAGATCAATGAAACAGAGAGCCCAGAAATAAACCTATGCATATATGGTCAATTAATTTATGACAAAAGGGACAAAAATATACAATGGATAAAGGATAGAATCTTCCCAAAAATGGTGTTGGGAAAATTGGACAGCCACAAGCAAAAGTATGAAATTTGACCACTTTTTTATATCATATATAAAGATCAACTCAAAAGGGATTTAAGCCTTAAATTTAAGACCTAAAACCATAAAACTCTTAACAAAAAAACATAAAGGTAAGCTCCTTGACATCACTCTTGATGGCTGATTTTTTTTGGATTTAAAACTAAAAACAAAGAAAACAGAAGCAACATTAATAAATCAGACTACATCAAGCTAAAAAGCTTCTGCACAGCAAAGGAACCCATCAAAGAATATGCAAAGGCAACCTAGGAAATGGGAAAAAATATTTGTAAATCATATGTCTGACAAAGGGTTAATGTCCAATATATATAAAGAACTCTCACAACTCAATGGTGGGGGAAGTAGGTAGAGATACTGAATAGACATTTTTCTCAGGAAGATCTGCAAGTCGCCAATAGCTTTTGAAAACATGCTCAGTGTCACTAACAAAGGAAATTCAAATCAAAGCCTCAATGAGCTATCACAAGATACCTGTTAGAATGGTTTTCATCAAAGAGGTAAGTGTTGGTGAAGATGTGGAGAAAAAGGAACCTGCATGTACTGTTGGTAGGAATATAAATTGGTGCACTGCTATGAAAAGCATTATGGAGTTTCCTTCAAAAATTAAAAATAGAACTACCATGTGATCCTACAATCCCACTTCTGGGTATATATCTAAAGGAAATGAAAACAGGATATGTAGGAGATATTTACACTTCCATGGTTATTGCATTATTCACAATAGTCAGGATATGGAAATGACCTAAGTGTCCATCAACAGATGAAAGGATAAAGTGTGGTATAAATATACAATGGAATACAATTCAACCAAAAGAAAGAAGGAAATCCTACCATTTGCAACAATATAGATTGACCTTGGGGGCATTATGCTAGTTAAAGAAGGTACAGAGAAAGACAAAATGTGCATGCTGTCACTTGTACATGTAATCCTTTAAAAAATTAAGCCAGAATCATAGAAATAGATAGTAGAAAAGTAGCTTGCCAGGGACTGAGGGGTGGGGGAAGTAGGAAGAGGTTGGTAAAAGGATACAAACTTTCATCCATCAGATGAATAAGGTGTGATGATTTGATGTATATAGCATGATGAATATAGCTGATAACACCATATTCTATGATTAAAATTTCTTAAGAGTAGAGCTTAAATGTTTCAAAAACAAAACAAAACAAAAAACAAACAAAAACAATCTAAGACCAAAGTTTACCTTTCTGAGAAGCTGGGAACACAGCAGAGAGCAAAGGTGATAACTTAGGAAATAAAGTTAGATGATGATTGTAATCAAGTGAAGCTTTTTACTTCTTAATAGAACTTACTCTTAGAGAAATGAGAAACAATTGGAGGGTTTTGAACAGAGACAGGAGGACATCAGCTGATTGAAAGAGTAATGGTAGAATCACAAAGACTAATTAGGAAGAAATTGAAACAGAGGATGGTGGCTCAGACCAGCGAGGATGGTACAAATTGTTGGGTAATGAATGTATTTTGAAGCAAAGCTAGAAGATTTCCCTCTAGAAACAATATCGGACATGAAGAAAAGAGGCAATGGGATCACTCCCAACGTGTAGGTCCCAGTAACTAGAAGTGGACATGTATCATTCCATGATTTTTTTTACTTTTACTAAGAATGTATTTTTCAAAAATAATATCTGTTGTTTTATAAGGTTTTAAAAATGTTTAAAAGTGGACCATATTGCCATTTTTCACTTTTTTATAGTTTTTAAAATTTACCCACATCAATCCCTATATATCTAGTTCATTAATATAACTGCTCTGTAGTATTTTACTATAGACTACATGCTTTTTACATTGTTCTACTAAGAGGTACTCTGGTTATCTCTCTTTTTTCACTGTTGCAAACGCTGGCATAAAAGTCTCTTGTATGTATCTCTTTAGGCCTATATCTAAGAGTATGTCAAAACATCAAAAGTCGGAACTATGTACATATATCTTTCATCTTCTTTGAATAATTCCAAATTAATTTTCACATTCAATATACTAATGTATACTCCAACCAGCAGTGCATAAGTTCTTTTCCCACACACATGTAAACACTTGAGGTTTTCTGGCCTTATATTTTGCCAGTCTAATGAGCTAATGAGTGAGGAATTTTTTTTAATATGGATTTCTGATTATTAGTAAAGTTGGTCATTTACACACACACACACACACACACACACACACACACCCCTTACCTTTTGGATTCCTTCTATAAATTGCAGAATTCCATCTTTTGTCAATATTTCTATTTTCTTGGCTAATTCTTCACATTGATTTCTGGAAGTTCTTTATATAATCTATAAAGTTATTTATCAGTCATATGGATTACAAGTATCTAATAGTCCATGGCTTTTTTTCATTTTGTTTACTCTTTGTTGTCTAAATAAATTTTTCCTATTGATGTGATTAAGTTTATCATCCTCTCTTCATTGTTATACTTTAAAAAGTACATGGACATATGTGTATATATTTTAATGAATCCTTTCCTAATCTAATAAGGAGGTTCTCTTATTTTTCTCTAAGCTTTTGTATTTGTGTACGTGTGTGTTTAAGTAGGTTCCATGCCCAATGTGGGGCTCGAACTTACTACCATGAGCCTGAGAATCACATGCTCTACCAATGAACCAGCCAGGCATCCCTGCATTTTTTGCTTTTCTGACTTGGGTCCTAAATTCTCAAAATTTTTATATATTGTGATATAGATACCTAATTTTATACTTTACCTTATGACAGATTTTTTTTTAATTTTATTTTTTTTTTTAATTTTATTTTTATTATTTGCCCAAGGGGTACAGGTCTGTGAATCATCAGGCTTACATCTTTCACAGCATTCACCAAAGCACAAACCCTCCCCAATGTCCATAACCCATCCACCCTATCCCTACCCTTCCACTCCCCAGTAACCCTCAGTTTGTTTTGTGAGATTAGGAGTCTCTTATGGTTTGTCTCCTTTCCCATCCCATCTTGTTTCATTATTTTTCCCTCCCTACCCCCCACAACCCTCCACCCTGCCCCTCAAGTTCCTCATATCAGAGAGATCATATGACAGATTTAACCAAAATTTACTTACTGAAAAGTTATTTCATCATTGATATTTATGCCTATCACATATAAAATTTCCTTATCACTTAAATGAATTCTTATGCATGTAGTCTTTTGTCTGTGCCATTTGTACCATTTGTTTTTAAGATTTATCCAGTGTTAACTAAAGCAGTTGTCTTATTTTGTGTTTGTCACTGTTCTATGATATATCCATTTATGACTACACCTCAATGTATTTATCCATTCTATTTTAATGGACTTTAATGTTGCTTCCACTTTATTATAAATAATTTTTCTGCTTTGGACATTCTTACAGATCCCCTATGTTGCATATCTGTGCATATTTATATAGAGTAGAATTGGTAGACTATAAAAAATGCAATGTTCAACTTTATTAGGAGCTCCAAGTTTTTCAAAATGATACAGTTACACTCTCTACAGCAGTGTATCAGATTCAGATTCTCTAGATTGTCATCAAGATAGTATAGATAGAATTATCATTAAAACACTTGAAAGAAATTAAAGGAAATCTTAAGAAATGAAAAAAAATTCCCATCTTCATGTGTCAGAAGAATTGATACTGTTAAGATGACAATATTCACAAAACTGATCTCTAGAATCAATATAATCCCTATCAGAATTGCAGGTAAATTATTTGTAGAAATTGGCAACAGATCCTACAATTTATATGAAAACTTAAGGAACCTAACAAAGACAAAACAATATTGAAAAAGAATAAAGATGGAGGATTCCTTCTTCCCATTTCCAAATTCAACAGAAAGCAACAGTAATCCCAACTGTGTGGTACTGTCCTAAGAACATAACTGCAAGTACAGAAATTAACACATGTCTCTATGGTCAATTGATTTTCAACAAGGATGGGAACATTCTTGGGGAAAAATACTTTAAAACAAATTGTACTGGAGAAACTGAATAGCCCCTTAAAAAAAATGAAGTTGAACCCTTATCTCACTTATACATAAATTAACTCAAAATAAATACTAAGAACCAAAATTATAAAGCTCTTAGGAAGAAACATAGCAGGAAATATATGTGACCATAGCTATGGCAATGAATTCCTAGATATGACACCAAAAGCACATACAACAAAAGAAAAAAAATAGATAAGTTGGATTTCTTCATTTTAAATTATGCCTTAAAAGACACTATTAAGAAAGTATGACACCTTACAGAATATGAGAAAGTATTTGGAAACCATATTATCTAATCATGGATTTATATCTAGAATAAAATTCTTATAACCTAAAAAAAAAGACAACTAAAAACTGGTCAAAATATCTGAATGTACATTTCTCCAAAGAAAATATATAAATGGTGAAAAGCACAAGAAAAGATGTTCAGCATTGCTCATCATCAGAGAAATGTAAATCCAAAACACAGCGAGATACCCCTTCACCCCTACCAGGATAACTATAATAAAAAAGTCAGGTAATAAGTATTGGCAAGCATATGGAAAATCAAAACACTGCCAGTGGGAACATAAACTTATGCAACCATTTTGGAAAACAATCTGGCACTTCTTCAAAAAGTTAAAGGTAGAATTGTAACTTTACCCAGCAATTCCACTCCTAGGTATATATATATATCCAAGAAAATGAAAACATCCATGCAAAACCTATAAACACATGTTCATAACAGCATTATTCAGAATAACCAAAAGGTAGAAACAACCCAAATGTCTATCAGTTGATGGATGCATAAATAGTGATATATCCATACAATGGAATATAATTCTGTCCAGAATTATATTATATAATCATAATTCCAGAAAAAATATGGACAGAGTATGTTAGTGCTTGCTTTGGCTGAGGGGTGCAACAGAAATTTGAAGTGATTTCTAAAGGATGTGGATTATCTTCTAGAGGTGGTAAAACTACTCTAATGTTGACTGTGATGAGAGCTGCACAACTATAACAAAAACCACTGAATTGTACAGTGTGAATTGTATGTATATGAATTCTATCTTAGCAAAGCTATTACCAAAAAACCCACAAAAATGTATTCCTTTATTTTCAAACATTTGTATGTTTTATGTTTTTGATAATGATCTCTAGTTAAACTGGTGTAATTTCTTGTCCCCACTGGTATTTAAGATTTTCACCTCATCACTTCTGTTTTATGGCTTATACACAATTTTTTAATTATTAGTTTTAGTCTTTTTCTGAATTATAACTTCTGAATCAAGAGTAATATCTTTTGCAAATTTTAGAAAACATACAACCATTATTTATTCAAATATTGCCTATGTTCCATCTTCCCTATTCTCCTTCTCACATTCTTTATTACATATATGGTAGACATCTCATTATGTCCTCTTTGTCTATATTTTTTAATTTTTAAATTTCAAGTAATTTGCTTGGTATCATTCTAGTTCATTAATTTTTCAGATATGCTTAATCTACTTAATCTGTTTTCATTTCAATAGCCATTTTATCATTTCTCAAAGTTTTATTTGCTAATTTTTTTCCTAGTTATGTATTCTTCTATGTTTTTAATCATTCAAACCTAACTATTTTATGTTCTTTTTCAGGGGATTATTCTAACTTTTGTGGAGCTCCAATTTTCTATTTTTACTTCCAAATCTCATTCATATCAAACGGATGATCATGCACTTAAAATTTCTGATTGAGAACTCATCTTTATCAGCCCTTGTTTTTGTATGTGAGTTCCAATGGTCTACCCTATGGAAGTATTCTTCCAGAGTGGCTTTTCTTTTGTTTCTACCATAAGTTTAAAGATTATCATCCAGCTATATTTTTATGGTCATTTCTGAACAAAGAAGATTTAAAAACTTTTCAATAATATATATATTTTAAACATGAATACAGATTCAAGTTTTTAATTTTTCAAGTGACCCTTTCCCTACCCCCAGTCAAGAAACCAAAGCCTTGATATAGAAATGTTTTTGGCAATTCTGTGTGCTGTGGCAGATTATTGTTAGCCAACCTTTTGATGAGATTACAGCCTATTCAGGGGTCTTAGTTCTATTTTTTTTTAACCTCATTCAGACCTAAGACCCCATTTCCTATACAAAACTGGGAGTAAGATGCCTAAGCCCTAGATAATCAGATATACTACTCCTGCCAACCCCAAAGAGAAAGTGTATCCTCAGTTTGCCAATTCATCTAGTTAGTGATAAAAATTCTAGAAGAGAATAAAGGCAGTAATTTCTCTGACAGCAGCCACACAAACATTTTTCTAGATAGGTCTCGTAAGGCAAGGGAACAAAAGTAAAAATAAACTACTAGGAAATATCAAAATAAAAAGATTCTGCACAGCAAAGAAAACAATCAACAAAACCAAAAGGCAACTCCCAACAGAATGGAAGAAGATATTTGCGAATGATATATCCAATAAGGGGTTAATATCCAAAATATATAAAGAACTCATACACCTAAACATTAAAAAATTAAGTCTGATTTATAAATGGGCAGATGACCTGAATAGACATTTCTCCAAAGAAGACACACAGATGGCCTACACATGAAAAGATGCTCAACATCATTAATCATCGGGGAAATATAAATCAAAACCACAAGGAGAGATTGTCACAAGCCTTTGAGAAGGCTAAAATCAAGACGACAAGAAAGAAGTGATGGCAAGGATGTGAAGAAAAAGGAACCCTCCTGCATTGCTGGTGAAGATATAAATTGGTATAGCCACTGTGGAAAACAATAGGGAGATTCCTCAAAAGAGTAAAAATAGAAATACCATATGACCCATTCCACTATTGGGTATTTACTCAGAAAATCTAAACACAGTTCAAATTGACAATATCCAAGACATAGGAACAACCTAAATATTCTTCAGTAGATGAGTGGTAAGAAAACTGTGGTGTATAGATAAACAATGGAATATTACATAGTCATAAAAAGATAGAATTATGCCACATGAGAACAATGTATTCACCTGGAGGGTATTACGTTAAGTGAAATAAGTCAGACTGAGCAAGACAAATACTATATGAGTTCACCTATAAATGCAGTTTAAAAAAAATGAAAAAGCAGAATCAGAATACAAAAAAAAAAAAAATAAAACAAAAAGCCTGTAAATACAGAGAACAAACTGATGATTACCACAGGGAAAGGGGGTTAGGGGTTGGGCAAAATGAGTGAAAGAGAGGGAGACAGAGGCCTCCAGTTATGGAATAAGTCAAAGGAATAAAGAGCAGAGCATAAGAAATACAGTCAATAGTATTGTAATAATGATGTAATGGGACAGAGGGACAGACAGTAGCTGTACTTAAGGTGAACATAGCATAATGCATAAACTTAGTGATTTAACAAGTTGTACATCTGAAACTAACACTGTGTCAACTATACACAAATGAAAATTTAAAATTTAAAATTTAAATTAGTAAAAAAAATCACTTAAACCACTTTCCTCCCACAAATTATTTTCATGATCTGAATAATCAATTTTTGCTCATTTCATTGACCAGATGTTGACTGAAGTAAGAAGAATATGTGGTTATTTGCAAATCTGGTCAAGATGACCAGAAGGCATCAATAAACACAATGTGAATCTCTTTCTCTCCATATTTCAAAGTATATAGTTAAATTCTCAAGTCTCCCACATTCCTTTCTGAGAAAATAAACTATATTTTTTAAAGGTAACTAACCAAAATATGTACGATGATGCTAATCACCTTAGTAACACTTGACAATAGCTTCCTAATTATTTTCAAAACTGAACAAAACTATAATTCTGCTGAGAAACAAGTTGTTGCTACCTCTGACAATTTCACTATAGCATGTTTTTTTATCCTGGAAATATAATATACCCTACTTTGTGGGCCAGAAAATAAACATTACAATTTATTTTTTTCACTTCTGATTTTTTTTGGATGGGGAGGGGCAGAGGGAGAGTGAGAATCCCAAGGTGGCTCCATACTAGGTGTGGAGCCAGACATGGGCTCAATCTCACAATCCTGATATCATGACCTGAGCTGAAATCAAGACTGAAGCATCCAGGTGCCCCTCACTTTTGATTTTAATCAGCACAACCTTCTAAATTCTTTCATGGATAATACCCAACACATATGTGAGATGGATATAAATGGAAAAGGTAGAGAATAATCTAGTGGAAGGGAAGAGAGCCAGAGAAAGATCTTGATTTGCAAATAGCCACATATATTGGCCAGAAAAAAATTTAAGGAACAGAATAATGTGGATTCTAAATTAACAAAAACTAGGTAAGAGGTTTTAAGTATCAGATAATAAAGTAAAAAAAATGAGTATTAAAAAATATACCTTAAAAAGGTTAAATCTAAAAAATAATAAAACAAATGAATAAACGAAAATCAGAAAGAGACCTATAGAGAACAAAGTGCTGATTGCCATAGAGGAGAGGGTTGGAGAATGGGCAAAATGTGTGAAGGGAAGTGGGAGTACAGGCTTCTAGTTATGGAGTGAATAAGCCACAGGGATGAAAAAGTACAGCACAGGTAACATAGTTAATATAGTCAATAGTGTTATATAGTACCATATGGGTACAGATGGTAGCTACACTTGAGATGAGCATAAGGTAGAGTTGTTGAATCACTGTTGTACACCTGAAACTGATGTAAAATTATGTATCAACTATACCAAAATAGAATGGGATGAGAACTTAAGTTAAATCAGGTGTATAGGTTTCATTTAGTCTTGGAGAGAAAAAAAAATCTTCATAAGCGATACTTGCACTTTTTAAAATTAATACTGGACATTGAAAAGGTAAAAAAGACAATATGTCAATAATGAATACAGTGGTATAGAAAATAATACATAAAAATACAGTACATAAAACACAGGAAGCAGAGAAGGGAACACTTTCATAAAGAGGAGATAAGAGAAAAATGGCTAATACTGTAGTAGCTAAGGTGGCACAAAGAGTGATAGTAGACTTTGGTTATCCCAAAATGCTCCTAAATGCCTAAGTTCTAGTATATTATTTACTTTTTTGTTATTTAAAAATCTATGAAGTCTATTAAATGACTTTCAGAAAATACCCATGATCCCAGTGATTTAACATATTTTCTATATGATTACTGTAATTATATACATAATATTGTATTCTGCATGATTTAACAATTTACAGCCAAAAACATTTTCTATTTTGTACTTTATTTTATGATCCTCTCAATTGATACAGAAAAAGCATTTGGCAAAATACAGCATCCTTTCTTGATTAAAACTCTCCACATTGTTGGGCTAGAGGGAAACATACCTCAATCTCATAAAAGCCATATACAAAAAATCCACAGCAGATATCATTCTCATTGGGGAAAACCTGAGAGCTTTTCCCTTAAGGTGAGGAACACAACAGGCATGCCCACTCTCACTACCGTTATTCAACATACTACTAGAAGTCCTAGCCTCAACAATCAGACAACAAAAAGAAATAAAAGGCATTCAAGTTGGCAAAGAAGTCAAACTCTCTTTGCAGAGGACATGAAAACCCAAAAGACTCCACCCCAAAATTGCTAGAACTCATACAGGAATCCAACAAAGTGGCAGGATATTAAAAAAAAAAAAATCAATCCACAGAAATCAGTTCCATTTCTATAACAATGAGACAGAAGAAAGAGAAATTAGAGAATTGATCCAAAAATCATAAGAAACCTAGGAATAAACCTAACCAAGGTGGTAAAAAGTCTGTACTCTAAAAACTACAGGACACTTATGAAAGAAATTGAGGAAGACACAAAGAAAGGGAAAAACATTCCATGCTTGTGGATTGGGAGAACAAATATTGTGAAAATGTCTATGCTACCCAGAGCAATCTACACATTCAGTACAATCCCTATCAAAGACCATCAACATTTTTCATAAGGGTGGAATAAATAATCCTAAAAATTTGTATGGAAAAAGAAAGGACCCCAAATAGCCAGAGGAATGTTGAAAAAACTGAAGCCGGGGGCATCATAATGCCAGACTTCAAGCTCTATTACAAAGCTGTAATCATCAATGCAGTATGGTACAGACAAAAAAACAGATCCATAGATCAGTGGAACAGAGAACCCAGAAATGGATCCTCAACTCTATGGTCAGCTAATTTTTGACAAAGCAGGAAAGAATATTCAGTGGAAAGGGGACAGTCTCTTCAATAAATGATGTTGGGAAAATTGGACAGCCACAGAGGAATGAAACTGTCCCATTATCTTGCACTATACACAGAAATAAACTCCCAATGGATGAAAGACCTCAATGTGAGACAGGAATGCATCAAAATCATAGAGGAAAACACAAGGAGTAACCTCTTTGACCTTGGCTGCAGCAATTTCTTGCTAGACATGTCTCCAAAGGCAAGGAAAAAAAAATGAACTATTGGGACTTCCTCAAGATAAAAAGGTTTTGCACAGCAAAGGAAACAACAAAACTAAAGAGGTAACTCACAGAATGGGAGGAGATATCTGCAAATGACATATCAAAGGGAATGTATCCAAGATCTATAAAAAAGTTACCATATCAATACCCAAAAAACCAAATAACCCAGTCAAGAAATGGGCATAAGACATGAACAGACACTTCTCCAAAGAAGACCTACAAATGACCAACAGACACATGAAAAAATGCTCCACATCTGTCAGCATCAGAGAAATACAAATCAAAACCGCAATGAGTTACCACCTCACACCAGTCAGAATGGCCAAAATTGGCAAGTCAGAAAACAACAAATGTTGGCAAGGATGCAGAGAAAGGGGAACCCTTTTATCCTGTTGGTGGGAATGCAAGCTGGTACAACCACTCTGGAAAACAGTATAGAGGTTCCTCAAGAAGTTAGAAATAGAGCTACCCTACAACCCAGCAATTGCACTACTAGGTATTTATCCCAAAGATACAAATGTAGTGATCTGAAGGGGCACCTGCACTCCAATGTTTATAGCAGCCGTGTCCACAATAGCCAAACTGTGGAAAGAGTCTAAGTGTCCATCGACAGATGACTGGATAAAGAAAATGTGGTATAAATATATACAATGGAATATTACTTGCCCATCAGAAAGGATGAATACTTACAATTTACATCAATGTGGATGGAACTGGATAGTATTATGCTGAGTGAAATAAGTCAATCAGAGAAAGACAATTATCATATGGTTTCACTCATACGTAGAATATAAGAAACAGTGCAGAGGATCATAGGGGAAGGGAGGGAAAACCGAATGGAAAGAAATCATAGAGGGAGGTAAATCATGAGAGACTCTTAACTATAGAAAACAAACTGAGGGTTGTTGGAGGGGTGGTGGGTGGGGGAATGGGGTAATTAGGTGAGGGGCATTAAGGAGGGCACATGATGTGGTGAGCACTGGGTGTTATATGCAACTGATTATTGAACTCCATATCTGAAACTAATGATGTACTATATGTTGGCTAACTGAATTTAAATTTAAAAAATATTTCATTATCTATATTACATCACACTAATTGATGAGCCATGATTAACTTAATCATTTCCAAATTATTGAAAATTAGGTTAATTCTTTACTGCTCTTTGATAATCTGGACATGCACAGTTTGCACATGTTTTTACTGGTTCTTCTGGTGAATTCCTTATTGCTAGAAATAGGGTTATTTGATCTAAACTTACAAATATCTATGACTTTCAATACGTTGAATTTGGAAAAGCTTATGGCAAAATAGTAAAGTATCTCATTCCTTCTAACAATAGTATTCTATGATTGCATCCTGATTTTTCAACTAATTTCCAATGACATGTAGATTATTTATAACATAGAAAAACTCAAAACAAAGATAGAAGAGTATCCCTGCTCATATATTTACTTCAAATAATATTTCCACTGGAAGAAATTCTGGGAACTGAAATCACTAACCTGAAAGAAATGTGTTTATATAAAATGTGATTAGCATGGTCAAAATTCCCTCAAAAATGATTTATAGTTCTACATTGTGAAATTAGAATTATCAATACCTTCATAATCCAATAGGTTATATCTTTTAATATTCACCAATAACATAATTTAAATAACCCCTTGCTGTTATTAAATGTTGGAATATTATACGTTAACTTTTTTTATCATAAATCTGTAATACTGAAGAAAAGCCTGAGGACTATTCACTCATACATCATAAACTTTAAGGAAACAAGTTCCAAAAGTGTTTGAAGAAAGGCATGAAGCCAAGGCTAAAAGGAAGTTGATTTAAATGGATGAGAGAAATTAATAAGCATATTTTTGATAGTACAATTTTTAAGTATATCAAATGTAATATGAAAGTGGGCTGGCTGAGTGGAAATAAACAGGCAACATATCAACATCATGTCATGTTATTGCAAATAGATCTCTATGAGAAGCAACTTCAAAAAACATTCAAAAATGGCAGGAGAGCCATACAACCAGGTGAAATACCTGTCCCTAATAATTTTAGCAGCTAATAAAACAAGATGGGCTAAAGCTCAAACAAATGAACAGATAAGCAAACAGAGACCAACAAATACCTACATAAAACAAAAGACCATAATAAAGCACAAGTAAGGAGTTTAAGAGAAGAATAAAAAGAAAAGATGGCCTATAAGAGACAAAACAACTAAATACTTGGTTTTTTGTTTTGTTTTTGGTTTTTTTTTGCGCGCGCCAGGACTATAGCGTTCTCATTGTAAAGAGTAAAATAAAAACCTTAAAAGATCATTGCTGCTCAAAGTATGTAAGAGACAGAAGGACCCAAATGAGTTTGAGTGTCCTAGCCCAAGTGAATTGTGTTACAATATACTAAATGTGAATATGAATCACTTCAATGCCATGATTAGAAATCTAGGAGAATAAAAAGACTGAATTCAGGAAAATATTTCCCTAGTTTTTAATAGTGAGCATTAAAAACTACCTCATCATTTAACTCAACACTGACGAGTGGCAAACCCCTGGAACACATCATCAAATACATATATATGAAACATGGGTCTGTACCTCTGAAACAATACATTATATGTTAATTGAATTTAAATAAAAATGTTTAATAAAAAAACCAAAAAAGGCACACGTATGTTTCAATATGAGTTCTGTATAAAACACAAACATGAACACAGGCAAATCCTTTAACAAATCCATGCTGCATTTCCCAAAACCAAAAAAAATGGAGGAGGTATAACAGAAGGGTCCAATGAAAGCCAACACTTAAGAGTCCAAGAGGCTATGCCACAAAGCCTGCAAAGTTGCTAACTGCTCTGTTTGAGGACAGAAAAAGGAAATACTGGTTATATTTTGTCTTTAAATGTGTTAAAGAACATTTAGTCTGATTCTTTGAATCTTAAAAAGGAAAACAGACCTCCATATGAAATCTAGCTAGGCATTAAATTAACACATAAGTGTGATGGTCAAATTTTATCTGACATTTAAATTCAAATGTTGTCAGAGCAAAGAATCCTAGAAGGAAAGCACCATTTCTAGTTGTTGCTACTCTTATTTGAGCATTTGTGTTTTACTTTGCTAAACCCTGGTTTCATTGCATGATTGTATTATAGTAAATGCAGCATATCACATATGCTTAATAACTAGTGTGTATTTGTTAGATGACAACCTATTTTGAAATTAGGAAATTAAGATTTGCTGAAGACAAATTAGAGTAATTAATCACATTATCATGTGTCACTCACACAGGCAAGAACAAGACTCCAGTGAAAGACAGAATCCAGTTTCAAATTTGTAATTTTGGCAAGAATCTGATACCTGCTGAGTAACATTCAGGTTTCAAACATGACTCAGCATTATTTTATTCCCTTAATTGGACAGCATCATTATGAAGTTTTTTTTACTAAGCAGGCAAAGCTAGTTTTGATTAAAATATATTGCTGATAGCAGCTTGGTTGCCTTGACATCTGAAATTGGTTACCCCAGGAACACAATCATTTCTGCCCTTCATAAATCTAGTAAATTGTCATTCATATCTCATTTTTTCATCTTTTAGTGGTTTTTAAAGGTTTACGATTTTTTTTAACCTAACAAGCATGTGCCTAGGATGTTGCAAACAGCTGATAAATGTACTTTCTCACTAATCAGTCCATAAATACTCTGAACCCTTTGCCTGCCCCATACATCATTAAGGCCACTGCCAGATTAATACCAGAGAAATGCCATTTCTCTCTTGGTTCTATAACATCACATGGAATGTATAATTTGTTATCCTACAGCACAGTGATTTGAGGCTTATGGATACACCTACAAAGAATTTACTGGATATTAGAAGTCCCAGTTCCAGAGAGTTTATTTTAAATATCCTTACAAAGTCCACTGCAATTTTCTGTGCATATCCAAAGAATACTTAATATTGCATAATGCTGATGGCCTATTGCCAAAGAATTCCAGTCATGGAATCAAGATTATACATATGAATCAGAAGACAAAAATAACTTTACAGCACTCAATTTGGGTTATCAAGAATACATTTTGAAATTCAGTAAAGAAAAACCTTGTAATGACAGGTCATTTGACATTGGTGGATTAGTACGACGTAGATGAGAAAAGCAGGAAGATACATACAATAGAGAAAACATCATACCATAAGTGTTTCTCCTCATTGCTGCATTAAGGTTTCTACTGGGAAACAGTGAAAAACATTACATGATAAGGGCAAGTGAGTTTTCTTGATAGAAGACCATGATCTTCAAAATTATTACATTATGAGAGATATATAAAACAGGCTAGTTCTCCAAAACGGATCCACTCTCAATTTCCCACTAATATACTTCTATATGTAAATATAGAAATATATATAAAATGTAAAAACACAAGCAAAATCTCATAGCAAGACAGAAGTCTGATCATTCAATTACTGTCAAAATCTAGGAAAATTTCTATAAATTACAAAATGGAAGATTTTCCTCAAAGGGGCAATAAATAATCCACTGATCCTGTAAAAAGTAGTCAAGAATATTCTTTGTTTCTATCTTCTTCTCCAGTGGTTCAAAAAAACAAATTGTGTATCCAGAAAAAAAATGCCACATCCTATCTGTCACAGTATCTTACATTCTACATTCAGATGGAAATTCCAATACCAAGAAAGCTCTTGAAAGTTTTTTGTTTTTTTTCTGGGAATAGGACACCCAAGGGAGGTGTGGAATCTAGAAATAAAAAACTATACTTGGAGGATATAGAAAAAGCAGAAAGAAAGTGTTATATACTTAGGATTCTAGTCTTTTTTTTTTTCCCCTACACACACCATCTTTTTCAAAGTTCTAAAGAACCAAACTATGGAATAGGGGCAAAAGCAAATATAGGCTACTACTGCATAAGAACTTCCTATCTAACTGTGTCTGTTGGAAAGAGATTCACCCAGCAACTGGGTATAAAAGGTGGACCAAGAAGAATTTCTACACATGGAAGTTAACCCAAATTTAACCTAAAAGATCCACCAGTGTGGGGCAAGCCATGATTTTCGAACTAGAATCAGAAAGTGATGAAAACAGGTGTTGAAAATGAAATAGAATAAGAGCTGGAATTAATTTAAAATAATGAGCAGAAGTCATGAACAGACATTTCTCCAAAGAAGACATAGATTAGCAGTAGACTTATGAAAAGATGCTCAACATCACTCATTATCAGAGAAATATACATCAAGACCACAATGAGATATCACCTCACACCTGTCAGAATGGCTAGAATCAAAATATGAGAAATAAGTGTTGGTGAGGATGTGAAGAAAAAGGAATACTCCTGCACTTTCGGTGGGAATGCAAACCAGTCCCACCACTGTGGAAAACAGTATGGAATTTCCTCAAAAAATTAAAAATAGAGTGACTATATGATACAATAATTCTTCTACTATTTACCCAAAGAGTATGAAAACACTAATTTGAAAGATATATGCACCCCTATGTTTATTGCAGCATTATTTTCAATAGCCAAATTATGCAAGTAGCCCAAGTGTCCCTCAATAGATGAAATAAAGAATATGTGGTGTGTGTATACACATACACACTCTCTCTCTCTCTCTCCCTGGTATATGTGTATAAGGGAATATGCATAAAGGAATATTACTTAGCCATAAAAAGAATGAAATCTCACCATTTAAAACATGGATGGAGCTAGACAGTATAATGTTAAGTGAAATCAGTCAGTCAGAGAAAACCGAACACCATATGATTTCACTCACGTGTAGAATTTAAGAAACAAAACAAGCAAAAACAAAAGAGACAAACCAAAATACAGACTCTTGACTGTAGAGAACAAATTGATGGTTACCAGAGGGGAAATGGGTGGGTGAGGGGATGGGTGAAATAGGTAAAGGGGATTAAGGGTACTCTTATCTTCATTAGCACTGAGTAACAGAATTGCTGTACTATTATATTGTACACTTGAAACTAACAGAACACTGTATGTTTACTGGAATTAAAATTTTTAAAAAGTGCTGGAATTGATGAAAATGAAGAAATTAAAATTGAATATATACAAAATAAAGGAATATAAAAAATAAAATAATATCTAACTTTAAAAAACATAAAATAGATAAGAATAAACATAATCTTTCCCCAGGTCTTTCTGTAATATTATATGGGGGAAAAAATGGCCCTACATCACTGTTTCAAAATGGAGCTTTAGAAGGGAAAAAGGAGATAAACTCAGTCGATTTAATTTAAATAAGTGTGAGGACAGAAAAAAGACACTAAACAGGGACTAAGAAATATATACCCATTTATTCCTCTTAATGCTAGACTCCTGATGGCCCAGAGATCAAAATTAAGTATTTGAAAATAGAAATTTTTGAACTGAAGGGAATGGAATGAGCAGGAAAAGTAGTTAAATAGAGTTGATGCTAAGTGATTGTTTTTAATTTAAATAAAACTCAATATTCAATTATCAAATGTGGTAAAACTTAGAGGGGAACACAATTTTAAAAATCACAATAATATGAGGATACAAACTAACGTTATAAAGATGAGATGTGACCAAAGAACAGTTCTATCAGACTCTTGTTTTCTGTGGAACAGAAATAGAAGAGAATGTTAAACTTGGGGCTTTAATGATTAGGAAATGTTTTGAAAGCTAAGGAAACCACTTTAGTTGTATTTGTATAATTACAACCATAAGATATACTTCGAGTCATTGAGAATATTAAAAATATTTCAAAATATTTAAAATATATATAATTATGATTTTAATAAGTTGGTTTAGTTTAAACTCCTCTATTAAAAGACAGATTTTTATTAGGTCAAAAATAATCTAAAGAGCAGCTAACATTATCATACAGAAAGATTAAAAATAAAAGAATGACTACATTTCAAGCAAACACATAAAGCTGGGGTTGAAATATATGTATGCAATTAGTAACCTCTAAGGCAAAGTTCTTAGAATCTAAGGTAAAAACCAAACTTTTTACGTGCAGCACTTCTATTTTTAATATTCCATAAATTCAGACTTTAATAAAGTTTTAAAAAGCCCATAATTTTGAAATGTACACATCAAAAATAGCTTGAAATACAAGCGGAATATAACCACTCAATCTGAGGTAGAATTTAACATAGTTCTCTTGCAGATTTCCAGAGAAAATATTGGAAAAATATAAAGACACAGAAAATTCAAATAGCAATTTAAATCATATTATTGAATTTCGTACCCTAAGAACATAAAGTACAGAATATCAACAAGATGGCAGGATAAGAAGCCCCAACCCCTCCGTTCCCCGAGGAGACACTTAACAACAATACATCAACAAATTCCCTTTGCGACATATCCAGAAACAATTAAGAGGTACCTGCACCCCAGATGAGGGCAAAGCTAGCTGTATTGAAACTGGTAGGAAAATTTGTGGCACTCACCCTTGTCCTTCCCCTTGACTTAGTGTGGCACAATCAGGAGAAAACTCGGGAGTTCTGGGTTTCTCCCTGGGGAGGAAGAGGAAGGCTAAAATATACATGCAACCCTCAGACATTTGGGAGTTGGCGAGCTGCCCAAGGGACTGGTTTCTGTTTTGCCTGAATCTAAGCCCTGGTAGGAAAATGTGTCAGGTTGGGAGGTGGAGAGAACAAAAATGACAATTTGGACAAGCCCAAGCTCATTGCCCTAGCTTCTCCCCCTAACTGGGCTTATAGTGAGTAGGAAGAAATCCCCACTGCCTGGCTCCTCCCTGTAAAGGGAAAGGATAGGAACATGCATTTAGTATCCTAGCTTTTCAGAGAACTGCCACAAGGAACAGGTTCCTTTTTTGTGAATCCCAATGTGCTTAAAGGACCCTGCATACTCTAGGTGCCTGGAGCCAAAGAGAACAAAACAGAGCTGGAGGTGTGCTGCTATGCCTCAGGATCAACGGCACAGCAGACAGAACCAGTAGTCTGGAGACCTCTAGTTAAGCAGTAAGGCGCGGAGCAAGGAAGGGAGCCGGCAGATGAAAAATGGAGTTTGCATGCTATGTTCCTGACTTCAAGATAATTACAGAGCTGCATCAAAAAGATAGAACACTGACATAAAAACAGACACATAAATAAATGGAACACAGTAGGGCCCAGGAATACAGACAAACAACTTAAGCCCCTAAGTCACACAGCATACCCTGCAGGCTCTAATTACTCCCTGTTTGCCTTCTTGGGAAATCCTATACTCCAACCACCCAGACTAGGCCCCATTCCCTACCCACCCACCCACCCACATGCAATGGTGTTCAAAGGAAATGTTTCCTGATGGAAGACATTAGATAAAGAAGCCAGCTGCCCAACACTGCTTCTAGATGGGCTGAGTGTGAAACAGAGTAAATAACCTGAGTAACGCCTTTCAAGGCAAATGCTCGAAAGATAGGCACAGGTGGCCTCCTGAAATGAATTTTAGATACCTTGAGGTTTCCAGGAAAAACAACTGGTCCCGTGGGTAATGAGGTGGGTATGTCTGAGTTGTTGTGGCCTTGGACCTTGACAGAGGTCCAGGAGAGACCTGGGTGTTCTGCACCAAAAGTCCACGCAGCTTCCACAGTCCCTTGCCCTCTTGGAAGGCTATAGATTTGCAGCCCACATGCGCACTTTACTGGCTTCTTATGACTGCCAGCAGGCCTTCCCATGTGCCGCTTTTGAGCCAGAGCATATTCCCTCCACCTGGCTGGGATTTTGCACGAGGGGCTGCCCCACCCTGACTCTGATTGACATGGGTCAAGGAGTCCACTAGTATTGTGGACTGCCTGACAGGTGGTTTAAGCTAAACTCCTTATGGAAGTCTGGGAGGAGGGGCTTTGACACTGGCACCGGAGCACCCAGATTTTTCTCATTCTATGACAACCCTTCCAGGTCCCATAGGTTAAGAACAATATCAGCAACAACAAAACTTTTGGACACAGGTGCAAAGATTTCCCAATGGAGAAAGGATAGTCTCTTTAAAATAAAATGGTGCTGGGAAAACTACAAATCCACATGGAAAAAAAAAAACAAAAAAACAAGGGAGGGAGAGAGGGAGGGAGGGAGGAAAGGAGGGAGGGAGGGAAAGAGGGAACGAGGGAAGAATGGAAGAATGGAGAGAGGGAGGGAGGGAGAAAGAAAGAAATTAAACTCTTACCTCACACCATAAACAAAAATCCACTCAAAATGGATTAAAGATTTAAATGTAAGACCTGAAACCATAAAACTCCTAAAAGAAAACATGGGGGACATCCTTACAACATTGATCTTGGCAATGATTTCAAAAAGCATAGATAACAAAAAAAAATAGATAAGGGGTTCTACATCAAATTAAAAAGTGTCCACATAGCAAAGGAGAGAGTGAAAAGTCAACCTAAGGACAAGAGAGAATATATGCAAACCATATACTTTATAAGGGGTTATTTCCAAAATATATGAAGAATTCTGACAACTCATTAGCAAAATACATACATACATAGATAATCCAGTTGAAAAATGAGCAAAAGACTTGAATAGACATTTCTCCAAAGAAGACTTAAAAGTGGCAAACAAGAAAAGATGATCATCACTAATCATCAGGGAAATTCAAAACCATAATGAGAGATCAGCTTACAAATGTTATAATGGCTATTATTGAAAAACAAAACAAACAAACAAAAAACAAAAAACAAGTGTTGGGAAAGATGTGGAAATTTTGGAAGTCTTATATACTGTTAGGAGGAATAAAAAGATTATGCGACCATTATGAAAAACAGTATGGCAGTTACTCAAAAAATTAAAAATAGGATTTTGTAGGATCAACAGTTCTGCTTCTGGGTATTTATCCAAATGTATCAAAAAGAGAAACTCAAAATGATATTTGCACTCCTGTGTTCATTGTAGCATTACCCAAGATATGAAAACACCTAAATGTCTATCATTGGATGAATAAAAAATAGGAATTTTTTACACAGAGAGTGAAATATTAGTCATAAAAAATAAGGAATTCTTGTCATATGCTACAACATAGATGAACATTGAAGACATTATGCTAAGTAAAATAGGCAGTTACAGAAGAGCAAATATGGCATAATTTCACTTATATAAGATAACTAGTCAAATTCATAGAATAAGAAAGTAGAACAGTGGTAGCCAAGGTCTGGAGGAGAGGAAATGGGGAGTTGCTGTTCAATAGATACAGAGTTTCAGATATGCAAAGTGAACAAGTTCTAGAGATCTACTGTAAGATAATTTGCATACAGATAACAATACAGTACTATATAAAATTTAAGAGTTAAAACTTAAAATTTAAGAGTTGGTTTCATGTTAATGAGTTTTTTACTTTAATAAAATATATATGAATATATATGTATAACATTTACTTTTAGAAAATTTAGAAAATAAAATAGACTTCAAATAAATTTTAATTGGGCACCTAAATCAGAAATTTTACATGCTAATGTATCTAGCCATGTCATTATAAAGCCAGAATTTAAAAATAAAAATCTAGAAGGGAAATTTCAAAGTACACTATACTGGAAAAATGTTGCCTTAAAAGCAGAAAGAAAACATACCTGAAATCTAAGATATATTTAATTACAAAAGAAAAATAATATTTTTAAAAACCTTATATGTGGGAGCACTTACTATTGAACAAATTCCTATTAAACTTTTCATGTTAAAGCAAGTTATGAGAAGGCCCTGACATTTTCTCTATGAATACCTACTAAATACCTCCTGGAAACAAAAAGAAATTACTAAGATTTGCAGTAGGTTTGTATCAGATTTAGAACTACTAGTGGAGCAGATTTCCTGATCAATTAGCCATCAATCTCTAGATTGTTAATATATCTTAAATCATACCCACAAGCTGGTGGAGATAATAAACACTCAGTCTACATTAGGAAATGTATTAAAGATTACATTGCAAAATTAATTAAAAAGAAAAATATGTTTTCCCCCTTCAGGGATAGCAAAAAGTTATTTGATAAAAATAAAACAAAAACACCTGCTCCTCGTTAAGACTCTTAGGAAGCAAAGAATAGGACACTTACTAATGAACATGACATCATAAAACAATACCGAGCATGATACTTAATCAAACATTGGAAATATTTCCACTGACAGCAAAAGCAAGACAATGATGTAGACTATCTCCACTATTAATTAGCATTTTCCTGGAAGTTCTATCTCAAATCTAGACAATGTTAAAAAGAAAGAGGTAGGAAAACTATCATTTTTTGAAGATGATAATATTACGTGCCCATAAATTCCAGTATAATAAGGTGATAATTCCTAGAATCAGAGAGTTGAATAATTTTAAATTGACAAATATTTATATTTTTATATAAAAAATGATAACCAGTTAGGAAATACAAAGGAAAAAGTTTTGAGTTACAATTCCTGTAAAATACAACCTAGATACACCACACAGAAGAAATTTATAAGGTCTGCATGTAGAAGTCTACAAAACTTTTCAAAGATATATAAAAGAGCATTAAATTGAAATATGGGATGTAGCTATTCCATATTCTTCATGGGGAGACTAATATTACAAGGAGTGAAAAGGACAGTTTTGTCTATATCTTAGCATGTCAATACTTTGCACTTTTTCTATGAACAGGCAAAACTCTCATAATAAAAGAAAGGTAGTAAGTAAACTGAAGGGAAAAAGGCTGAATGAGATGCAGTTGCGATCCACTGTGTACTTTGCTAAATAAATGATTAACAGAAAAACTGAGTGATATGGCAAGATCATCTGGGGAAAGAGAGCAGAGTATGAAAGACCAGAAAGAATACAGCTGTGGCAAGAACTAAAGAAAGAAGGAAAACAGTGAAAAGAGAAACACTTTGAAAAAGAACTGACAGGATTTTATGAGAATAAAACAGAGAGTCTGAAAGAAGAATCTAAGACAACCACAAGTTATTTCATCCTGAGAGACTAGGCTATGGAGTGGGTGAAAACCAATGTGAGGAATGCAGAAGAAAAGCAGATTGTGAGGTCCAGTTTGGACATGGTGTGTCTCAGAAGCAGTAAGGTGTTCTCAACAAGTTCACAGTATAAGCTATGCTGTTCACGTAAGTTAACTACAATGACAGCAGTATTTAGAATATAAACAACATGCAGCAAGTTAAAAAGCCTTCAAAGACAGAGGGTCCTAGATAGGTGGGGGTTAGACAATAGTGATAATGAGAAATGGAGGGTTAAATATTCAAATAATATGTCTCCAAAGAGAATGGAAGAAGGAATTGTGGTATGTAAAACAAATAGGAACGTTATTGCTTAATGAAACAAGATGATTCTGTTATTTTGAAGAATATTAGCATTTTCTATAAAATAAACTTAGTAAAAAGACATTATGATTCTGGCTTAAAAATGTAGTCTCCATGTGACTCTGAACAATTGTAATCTAAAAGTCAGTCTGTTTTATAATTCTATAGATCAGAAGCTCCTTGAGGGATAAGGGTAATTCTGTCTGGACTTCACAAAGCCTATATTTTATAATGCAGTGCTAGGTTGCCTCTGAATCACAATGAAGAAAATCTGGCAATGCAAAGTCCCACATAGTTATAAAATCTTTGAGTCATCTCAGCTGATACGCATGAAGTTCTTTAGCACAGGTGTTTCTAAAGTTGAGACACATTTGGGAAGTTCAAAATACCTATGGTTCTCACACTCATTTCTCCTGGTGTGATTCTGTGCTAATGTTAGTACACAGAGATGTAACATTAAATGTGCCATATTTCAGGGTGACTCATTAGCTGCTAGGAATTTGTTATAGGAGAGCCAAAGCTTTCCAACATGTCTATATTTATTTGGTAGTTTCTATAATTATGTATCTTCATTTAAAGAAAATTCCAGAGAATATGGAATCACATGGAAATCATATGAATTGATTAAAGTTTTTTATATCACATATTTTTGATATGCCCCGTCATTGAAAGTAGAAACTCCCTTGTCTGTGTTCCTAAAATATATGCATACATAATGTAACTATATCCACATCTAACTTCTTCACTATCCTGAGCGACCCTTGGCACACAGACCATGTTTCATTCATTTCTATATTATTGTTTATAAAAGCAGTATCTTGCTATAGCAAGCATCCATTAAGTGTTTCTTAACTAAGTAGATGAATTAATCAAGTTTCTAAAAGTCACATTCTCATGAAGCAATTAAAACAATTCAGTAAGAACCTCCAAGATAAACTGTATTAATTATTCAATTTCCTGAAATGTGGGAGTTTGATTGAAGAGTTTTCTGGTTACCTCATCATTTCAACTTCCAAATATCATTTGGTTTGAATCCTGGTTTAGAAATTCTTTCTGTATACTGTTTTCCTGCCTTCAACTATTTGAGCAAAAGCAACATGCTGAAGATATTGTTTTAAAATTACAAATTTTGTAGATTCTCAGAATTTGCTACTCTGTATGTATATCACTTTTAGTTGGAAAGGCTGTGAAATAATGATACAAATTGTGAAGGAAAAGGAGAATTTAGTGATTCTATGCTATGTGACACAAGGATGTTATGGGAGTCAATAATACTAGATTTTTGTAACTCTCAATTTTTCCTAAAACTTAATGCAACGTGTTGCCAAAACAACAACAAAATATATGTTTTATATATATTATATAGATAATATATACGGTAGGACCTTATAAAGTACAGAATTTGTTTTTTTGGTACTGATATTGCTCTGAATAAATGTGACTATCCATATGCACAAAGTGGAGGGCTTGAGGTCAAAATTAAATTCAACTCAATAAACATTCACTCAGCATCCATATGGGAAGGCTCTGTGCTGGGTGCCACAGTCTCCATAGATACAAGCCCTTTTGGAGCTCAAAGTCCATTGGGAAATTTAGGCTTGTGAATTACAATTGAAGTTAATAAGTATAACACAGGATGTATCTTTGTGCATATAAAATGAGTTCTTTAACATTTATAATCCTATTTCCTCATCTTTAAAATAGGGAAGTTATAGAACCTATTTAACATTATTGTTATAAGAATTAGATAAAATAATATTTATATAACACTTTGCCTAGTGCCTGGCATATTAAAGTCGCCCCACAATGTTATCTATTACTAGTAATTTTTTTACATGATGCAGAGAGAGGTATCAGACAGAAAATTATTAGCTTTATTTGTAGAATTAGGGGGCTGGGGATTGAATTACTTCAGAATAATATACAGAAAAATTGATATAAATTTATAAACGATGAAATGATAACAGAGCCCCAGGTACAAACATGGGCTTTACAATGTATGTACCATGAGATTCCATAAACCCTTGGAGACTCTGTTTTCTGATCTGTGCAATAGAAGTTATGGTATATAAACATCCCTCACAGGACTGTAATGAGGATTAAATAAGACAATGTATGTGAAAATATTGCCAGACACATAGCAAGCATTGATAAAAAAAGAAGGAAAGAAGGAAGGGAGGGATGGAGGGATGAAGGGAAGGAGGGATGGAGGGATGAAGGGAAGGAGGGATGGAGGGATGAAGGGAAGGAGGGATGGAGGGATGAAGGGAAGGAGGGAGGGAGGGAGGAAGGGAAGGAGGGAGGGAGGGAGGAAGGAAGGAGGGAAGGAAAGAAAGAAATAAATAATAATACTGCTAGAGTGTTATATCAGTTACTGTGTAAGAAATCACTCCAAAACTTAGTGGCTTGAAACATCTATTATTTCACTGTATGAGTGGTCATGAATCCAGGCACAGAATATCAGGTTCTCTAACTCAGGCTCTCTCACAAGTGAGCACAGTTAAGGTATTGGCTGAGTCTGCAGTCCTCGCTAGGCCCAACTGGGGAAGGATCCACTTCCAAGCTCACTCACATGGTTGTTGGCAAGAGTTAGTTCTTCACTAGATATTGGACTGAAAGCCTCAGTTCCTTGATGGTTGTTGGCTGTAAGCCACTGTTAGATTTTTGCCAAGTGGGCTTCTCCATAGGACAGCTCACAACATGAAAATTTGCTTCATCAGAAAGAAGAGCCAGAAAGAGAGAATAATATGGAAGTCACAGACTTTTAGAACATGAGGAAGAGGTATCTCATTACTTTTGCTATATTCTATTTGAAGCAAGGTATTAGATGCAGCCCTCACACAAGGGGTGAAAATTACATGAGGGTTGAATACCAGAAGTCAGGTATCACTGGGGGCCATTTTACAAGTTGCTTATCACAAGGGTTCATAGTGATTGTAGACATTTATAAATACATAGTTAAAAGCATGGACTCTGGAGCTGTATCTCCTGCATTCAAATCCTAGTTCTGTTACTTAATAATTTACCATTCATAAGAAGTTATTTTATCTCTTTATTTCTCTGCAAAGGGTAGAAGAAAACAACTCCTATAACACTGAGAGTAAATAATAAATGTATTTAAACAGTGGCCCAAACAAAGTAAACCTTCAGTAAATGTTAGCTTTTGTTGTTGTCATCATCATTGTTGTTGTATCTGTAGAAAATAGAGGCAAAATGTACCAAGTCACAGAATGACAGAAAATAAAGGAGAAAAATGACCCAAGTGAGTCTACTTATTCTTGCAACACTTCTCCCCAAGGTATCTTGAGAAGGCATGTTGTCTGGATCAGGATGGCAGTTTGAAGCCAACCCTGCAAATTGGGGAGTGCATTATGTTCTATTGCAACAGGAAGTCACATGGGGGCAAGGAGAAAAAACTTCCCCAATGCCTAGAAATGGGATGAACCATGTCACCATTGCAAAAGGAGAGTTTTCCTGGTAATTCCTCTGAGACAAGCCCACAATTTCAATTAAATATATCAAATCAGAATATTACATCCTAGCAACTCCCTCCCTCAGAATAGAAAATCTAGAAATATGGGAGAAACAGTTGCAGTTTTTATACATGGGAAAAGCTGTTAATTTTGCAGTGAATTTTATACATGTTTTGTCACAGCCGAAAAATCGTGTTATTTCCAGCTCCTCTTTTTATTGCTGGTAAGCCTCACAGAATTGTGACCAGTGAGATATTCCCCTTTTCTCTTGGGTGGTAATGAATTTCCCAGAGGAAAAGGAATAGTTTCATGTTCTCACTACATAATAACTCAAATATTTAGGCATGTTGTAGCATAACACTTTAATTGTTTAATCAAGAAGGTGTCTTATATGCTTAAATATCCAGATATAGTTTTTTTTCTTTGCTAGCAAGGAATTATATAAAGAGGCCTCTTGAAATGAAATAGCCTAATGCTCTCATGTTAAAGATGAGGTAAATGACACCAAAGGGCTAAGAAATTTGCCCAATCTACACAATCATTGGATTATAATAGAATAGTTCATTTCAAGTACTTATAACAAGAATGTCAATGCTAGGTCACACATTCTGCCAGATTCTTCCTATTTTTATCTCATTTAAATCTCACATCAAGTATTATTATTCCCTTCCTAGATGAAGAAACTGAGACTGGGAAACACATTTATTCATTGCTTTAATTAATGTTTTTTGAGCACTTTCTGTGGGTCACTTTGTGTGGCATTGGCTTAGGGTAGTGAGACAACAGACCTAGTTTTTGTCTTCAAGGAGTCTGTATAGGGAGTGGGAGGGTGAATAAACAGACATGTTAATTCAAATTGTGATAGGTGAAGAAAGCAACCAGAGAGCTGTGATGAACGCTCTCTGGGGAGAGGAGTGGAGATTAGCCTAAAACAGGTGTCTTTGAAATAGCAATGCTTAAGCTGAGCCTGGAAAAATGAGAAGTAGTTGGAGAGGAGAGGCAGTGGATGCTACCAGAAAAGGAACAGAAGGGACAGAGGACCTAAGACAGGAAAGAATCTGACTGTTTAAAGAACTGTAAGAAGTCTGCTATGGGTAAGTAACTTGCCTGACATTACTTAGATGAACACCAGAGTGGAAGCCACACCAGGGCCACTTGGCTCAACCCAGGCTCTTCCCTTCACTGTGCCCCCAGGTGAACAGGTGCTAGGAAAAAGGAGTAGGGGACCATAATCCTAAATCGTTGAATGTTCATAAAAATCTACCTTCTAAAGATCTTAAAAGATAACAGCGATCCTAACATCATAACAAAAATCCTGACCCTTAAAATCGACCATGAGAAGACAGAGCCACTACGTTGTTTCCTCATGAACACAAATCCCGAACATGAGAAAGACTATAAAGGAGAAACAGGCTTCCTTCCACACATCTCAAAGTAAGACTACACAAGAGCTGAAAACAATAGTGAAACCAACTCCTCTTCTCTCCCTGAGGAACTGCCAGCTGAAGGTAATGCCAGCTCCCCAGAATTGAANTGGGGGGGGGGGCTCCTGGGTGGCTCAGTCGGTGAAGCGTCTACCTTCGGCTCAAGTCTTGATCCCAGGGTCCTGGGATCGAGCCCCACATCGGGCTCCCTGCTCAGCAGGAAGCCTGCTTCTCCCTCTCCTACTCCCCCTGCTTGTGTTCCCTCTCTTGCTGTCTCCCTCTCTGTCAAATAAATACATTAAAAAATATATATATTAAAAATATTTTTTGATGTTCTAGTGGCAGTTCTAGCTGAAAGAGGAACAAGTGTTAGCATTGAACAGAGAAGAGAATAGTTCTTGACCACGGATTGCATGTCAAGTAATGTTATAGGCCCTATGCTTATAGTATGTCATTTTTTTTTCCTCATAGCAAACTAAGGTATAGGTTTTTAAAAAACGTAGTTCAGAAAAAGTAGAATTTTTTTACTCAAATTCACAAATTAAAATTTAAAGTCATGCCTATTTTACTCTAGATTATACTTTTTATATTTTCTCAATACAACTGTATTTTCTGAGGTAAAATATTGGGATAAAGGGTGAGAGTTGGTAGTATGGATGGAGGACTCTTTCATTACATATTATGATACACAAGTAACTTCTGGTTTAGTAGTCCCATTTTTGGGTACCTTACCAAGAACAGGTTAGTGACAGATTATAGTCCATCTAATTGGCAGACAACTGGATACATTTTGATATATTATGATCATTCATGGGTCATTATATTGGCAGCCATGGATCAAATGTAGAGAAACCCTATGCTATAACCTACCATTTAAATAAAGACCCCTAAAATCCAATCTGTAAGAAAGGAAGATACAACAAATCTCTTAGGACAGTCTCTGGCGTAGGCAAACAATCTGGCACCAAACGCAAACACCCCCATACATCCTACATTTGTGTGCTGAGTCAAAATGCTATAGGAATATAAATTCCTGCCCAGCAGACTCTGGGATTCCGTGCTGGTTTCAAAGATCATTTTGTGAGGTGCTGTCCCAATTCTCCTTCTCTACACTAATGGGCAGATTGCCTTACAAGTACAAGTCATTATCAAAATAGACCAGGGATTTGACAGTACTTTCATCAGCAATTTCAAATGCACTAGCTGGATGCTAAGGTAAAATGAATCAACCAGTTCCTAAAAGCAGGTGAGCTGAGCTACAAGTTAGTTTCTGGAAAAAGCAAGTGTAAATGAGACCCACAGTCCTCTGTACTGAAGAAAAAATACTTCAATGCAGAAAGGTGTTACTTTTCTCCATTTCTCCAAGCAGTTCTTAAAATTCAGATTTACTTTTTTTCCCTTCTTTTAGCTTTCTTGCTCATTTAAAAAATGTCAAAATATAAGTGTTAGATTTTAATGCCCCCTTAAAAGTTTATATAAGGAGTTGTATTACAAGATTGCCCAATTGAGCCCTTGCAAGTAAAAATGAATGAATGAATGAACCAATGAATGAATGGATGAATGAATGAATGATAAAAATTGTGATAGTAAACACCAACTAACAGTACTGAGCCCCATAGTATGCCAGGCACTGTGATATGAAATTTACATCTGAGCTTGGATGTAAAATGGAATGTTTACTGTTCTCTAAACACTTTGGCTAAAATTACACATCCATAGAAAATGGGAAATAAGTCCCTCCCTGTTCTGAAGGCAGCAGTAAAGTAGGCATATTAATTAGTCACCTTCATGCTCTAGAAGTGGCCACACCAGCCCTTCAACCATCAGCTTATCATTCGATCCCACTTATATAAGGTCAGATGGAAGAGAGCTGCCAGCCTAATGGGGAGTGTGTCCATTTTTCTCCTAGTGAGAGAGTGAGGTAGGTAGTTCTACAATGCCTATCAGCCAAGAGACCCAAGTACCAGGATAAAAACTCACAAACATCTAGATTGCCTGAAAATTAAAAAGATGGACCTCTCCCTCCAAGGCTGTATGCTTGATGACCTAGAAAAATCCATAGGCCCAGCTCCGTGCTGTCGTGAGTACAGGGTGGAAAGAAACATCATAGGATCTTGATATGTATCCTCCAGTTTTGTCCTAATCAAGATTAGTATGTATTTTCCATCAGAAAATTCTGAAGGTGGAAAGCTTACTAGAGAGGCTTTGGAGTGCAAGACAAGAGAGGGAGGCAACAGAATGATCATGCATGTCCACATTTGTCAAGGGAAGAGGAAGAAGTCTCTTTAGGCCAGATGGATTCTGCAGAAGATATTGAGCCATATTAGTGACACTACCCAAGACAAAAGGATACTATAAATATCTTGGGGTGATCTACTGGAACAAGAGGTGAACTGGTTAGTTGATTCGACAAACTCATTTCAGCAACTACCCAGTGTGGAAGTCTGCAATGAGCATTCATCTAACCCACACATTTGTGCTTTCCAAAAACACGAACATTTGAACATTTGCCAAAAACAGAGCGAATGACAGGTAGTATATGCCAAAATAGAACTTCAAACAGGATGAGATAAATTAAAAATATTTTAACCTTTTTCTTCATCTTCTTCTTAAACCCAGAAGATTTGAAGGGTGAAAAAGTGAGGAGACAGAGAAAAGAAATATTGAGGAATATTAAAAGGAGAACCCATTCTATCTCTACAATATAGATGCAATAGAATTGAGACTGAAGTTTCCAATTTATATTTAAGTCTAGATGAAAACCTTTAGATATCTTAAATTTAATCATTATGACCAAAATGGAATCTATTTTCATTAAAATGATCTAAGCTGTAAAATATTCCTAAATATTGTTGGAAGGAAAAAAGTACAACAGAGCATGTTTGAAGACTGTAGACAAATAAGGGTTTTCTTTTTTTTTCTTTATTTTTTTTGAGAAATAAGAGTTTTCTGATTGAACCACACCATGTCCAGCCTACTCAATAAATCAGTCACATGTTATATGAACTTCACCACTTCTCTGCTACATAGGGTTGAAAGCAATAAAACAATTAATTCAAGTCACACATTTTGTCAATGATTGTATTAGGGGTCACACTAAAGTATTTCTGATTTTCCAGTCTCTTCTGTTCCCATTACACAATGGATTCCATATGAGATATCCAGTACAAGCTGGAATATCTAGAATTTAGGTTTACGTGGGCAAGTGGTTAATAAATTTATATGGAGGGCCACCTGGGTGGCTCAGTTGGTTAAGCATCCAACTCTTGATTTCAGCTCAGGTCATGATCTCAGGGGTGTGAAGTCAAGCCCCCAGTTGGCACTGTGCTCAGTGGGGAGTCTGCTTGAGAGTCTCTCTCTCCCTCTCCTTCTATCCCTCCCCTTGTGTACTCTCTCTCTCTCAAATAAATAAATAAATCTTTAAAAAATTATCTGAAGAAGGAAGGGAAATCATAAGGAGTTTATGCATCATATAATAAGAATTTACTGTGTCCTTATCTTATTCTTCCAATAAAACAGGAATAGAGATTTGACAGATGGCCTGAAAATGGGGACAGGACTAGAAAAGGATCAGATATGGCAGAAGGTGGAGGGACACTTCAGGAAAAATGACAAGAGCACAAAAGACATGTAGGCCTTCCTCTCCACTTGCGCTTTCTATCTGAGATCCCACCCCCACCTCCTGTCCTTACCCATCACATCCAAAGTTCACATCTATAGTGATTTTCTGACCTTACCCATGAGAGTTAGTATTTCTTTTTCTCATTTAACCATTCATAGTACTTTAGACCACACTTTTCCCCTTCAATTTTATGTTCCCTTCTCCTGTCTTCTCTTCAGATCCTTTTTAAGCAGTAGTGACTATGAGTTCTATCTACCTTTGAATATCCTATACCTAGCAGAGTATCTGAGACACGGTGCACTTGTTGAATATAAGACACAGGGACGAGGTGTAGGGAGGACAGAAGCCATGAATTTAAAACTACTGAAACAATCAAATTTCATCTATGAGAATCAAAATCTCTTTAAGAAAGAATTCAAAACTCATTAATTCAGAATGTATTCCAGGAAAAGCAGACATATTTTTGAAAAAGAGGTAGATGAGGTTTAATTGATTGATGATTGACAGATTGAAGTTTTAGAATTATAGAGTAACATTGCATCTTCATACATTCTGAAGCCTGGATGGTGTAGTCCCCTTTGTCAAGATAAATTTAACTTGAAAATACTCTGTATGTATATATATTAATGTAATGCTTAATTAGATGTTGTGGTAGGCAGGATAATGACCCTCCCCAAAGATATTCATGTTTTCATCCCTGAGACTTATGAATATGTAATGGTAAGGGAAGGTGGCTGTTAAATTTGCAGATGGAACTAAGGTTATTAATCAACTGACCTTAGAATATGGAGATTATCCTGTTATCCAGATACACTCAATATACTCACAAGGGTCCTTTAAAGTGGAAGAGGGTGACAGAAAAGGAAGAGTCAAAGGGAGGTTCGAAGATGCTAATGCTACTGGTTTTGAAGACCAGGGAAGCAGTTAGGAGTCAAGGAATGCAATCAATTTCTAGAAGATGCAAAAGTCAAAGAAACAAAATCTCCCCTAGAGCCTCTACATGGAACACAGTCCTGTTGTACCTTCATTCTAGTTCACTGAGTCCCATTTAAACTTCTGGCTTCCAGAACTGAAAGATAATAAATTTGTCTTTTTAAGCCATAAATTTGTACAAACTTATTATAGAAGCAATAAGAGACTAATACAGATGTTAAAGTCCACATTAATGTAATTGAATGGTAATGTTCGATAAAAACCTAAAGACAAGAAAACAGTCATCTCCAATATTACGAATTGATTTATAAAGTGAATCATATAGGATAATGTCAAGCTTTAACAAGTGTCTCCACATCCTGTGGCTGTGTGTGTGAGTTTGTGTGTGGGTGTGGGTGTGTTTCCTTCATCAATGGTTGACTTTTGCCTATCCAGAATCCTCCTTTCTTCCTTATCTGTAGCACTGAATTTGAAATTCAGGATTTGGTTATGCTGATTCCAGATAATAATGTCATTTTCCTTGATGTACATGAAGCCACTAACTTTCTGTTTTTGGATAATGCTTTTATTATCTCCAAATCTGAATCCATATTTTTAGCTGAACACCAAGGCCATTTTCCAACTGGCTCAAACTTTTTCCTTGTTCTGCTCCAGGAAGCAATTCCCAGAATAACTGAATTCTATTGTACATATAGAAGAATGTTCAGAGATATTCCCATACTAGGTCATGCTTTATTACTGTGAACATGAAGCTAAATTTATTGGCATACTTCCCTTCCACCTAAAGGACAGCTGTTCAAAAAAGCTTGAAGAAAAACAACAACATGAACACACCTTGGTACAGTGCACAGCTAGGTCCAAGCTCCCCATGCCATATGAATAGGGAACCCTAGGAGAGTTGAAGGGGCTGCATTCCTTCTGGAATATCTAGGTGCCTAATAAGTGTTTTTATTTGTTCTGATTACCTAAAATCTAAACTATCCCAGCACAAAGAGGATATCCTAACAAAAGCATGCTGACTCCTCTCTTCTTCTTCTATTCAGTATCTCACTGATGTCATTATAAGCCCTCTCTGCTATTTCTTGTCATTATAACCCTCCACGGACATTTGCTCTTACTCCAGACAGTAACCTGTAACATTCTGTTGTGATTCAGGTTGGTTTGTTGTCCTGTTGGGAAGTTTTATTAATTATTTAAGTTCCACAAAGTGCCATTGCCTGAGTTGGGCTGAATAAAGAGGTTGGCAGGAAATGTGACCTAAGTAGAAACACTTTGTCCCATTCCTGCCTCTCACTTCCCACACATGCCCACTCTTTTTTCCCATAAACAACTAGAATGTGCAAATTACAGTTCTCTCTCCATCTCTTTCCACCAATGAAAAATGCATCAAATTTAAAGTGTTAGTATCCTCTATAACCAAGTGCCCACAATAACTCTATGTGCAATAAGTGGAGAACCCTCAGAGAGTACTTGCTCTAGAGTTTGTGGGAAGAGAACAATTTTGTGACAGTTAAATATATGAGCATTTTCTCCAACATGCCTCTGACCTTTACACAGAGACAGGCATTTTGGTGGTAATGAAATCCTTAGTCTCTACTGACAAGAAAAGCATCTACAAATGACAATTTTTATCACATAGTAAATTGTCCCAAATGCAGCTAAGCTAGTAGTACTTTTGTCAAGTAGAAGTTTCAGAACTCAGCTTAAGCTGCCAATAAAACCTTTAAAAATAAAATAAATAAAGTAAAAACAGCAAAGCCGTCCTTGGCACATATTTACCTTCATGCTCTCTCCTCTGAGGTTCAAGGACTGAAACATGCTCTATGCCAAAAGAGATCGGTCCCTTGCCATGAATGGGAGCTCAATATAACAAATTCCATTTCCTTCATAAAAGCTTCTATGAGATTCCATTGAAAAGAAGTCAGTATAATATCACTCTAACTGTATCTCCCACACTGCACTTTATACTCTGGCTTTTATATGCATGTTTTATCTCCCCAGCTAAACTTCAACCTTCCTTTTGGAATAGGGACTTAGAGAGACGGTAGGGATAGAAAAATAAGTTTTGGTCATATGCTTGAGTTGCCCATTTTCAACACTAAGCCGAACAACTACCTGGATAGAAAACCTCTGGGAAATCATGATGCCTTCTGAGCCTTGCTTTATCCTATTTCTGTTACAGGTCATTTTAGACAGAACTGGGAAACATAAACTCTGGTGTTCCTTACCATTCGGTGATGATTTGCATTCACTGTTCTTCAGAATATCCCACCTTTTGTTCTAGTTTCTGTATATAATCTAGACACTTCTATTGCTACTGGACATGGGGGAAGACCCAATTATACTCTTTATATGGTATAATTAAATGCCAATTAAAACCTGGACTCCTTAGTACTTTTAGGTTTATTCTGGTACACAAGATGCTGAGTCTCCAAGTTGAGAGAATGTCAGAAGAGATAGTTGGGGACATCTATTGCTGAATTAGCAGCAGACAGCCCAGTGACAGGTCTTTAGCCCTATCATTTCTCATTGAATAGTGATAGGTAAAAGCTAAAACTTTGAGAAGACCAAGGGATAGTCTCATGAAAGGAGTTGTTTTTGCTACTCTTCTTGTAGTTATTTTAATCACATATGCTTTATTCAAAATTGAGCCTTTTGAGCTGAGCAAGGGAAATCTCAACTTAATTCCTATGGTTCACTGACTATTAATAAAATCACTTTAGTCTTCCTAAGCCAGAGAGGTCTCTCTCTTCATTACCAGTCCACTAATTCCCCTAAAAGGCCATGGTTCTCAAAAAGACAGTCCTGGAGTTATCATCTACGTCAGAGAAGTTTAAGGATATTTATTTCGATAATCTTATTTTATGGAGTAGTAGAATGAGTGTCTGATTAAAAAAGAATGGATCATAAACTATTAAGTACGAGGTGAATTTATAGAAGCAGTGTTACAATATTTCTTCCTGTTTTTCTCATACTACACAGTAGTACTTGAATAAATGTTGGATAGAGACGAATACACACACACAAATGCTGTTTACCTTTTCCCTATAACACTGGCATTTTCATGTACGACAGAGGATTCATCAACACTTAACCTAATTACCTTAATTATCACTTCCTTGATCTCCCTGCCTAGGTCAAGTTCCCCAATTTAAATGCTGTCATAGCAACCTGAATTTTTCCTTTCTAGAACTTTACACAAATCTAATTAATTACTTTTGTTGGATTATCAGTTTAAAAATTACCTTTTCTATTAGATTATTTGCACCTCAACTGTAATAATCATGTTTATCTTATTATGGCTAATAAGGTTCTAATGTATTGTTAAATATTTATTTATTGGATGAATAAATACATGTACAATTTGATCCTCTGCAAAGTAGTGACAAAAGATATATGTCGCCTCTATTTTTGTTTTGGGATTTAATTAGTCTTTTTAATACAATTAATGCATTTATACTTAACAAGATGTTCAGCCTGAAGTCATGGTAGGAGAAAAGTCAACCTCCCAGCACAGCTCATAAATCTTCATGAACACATACTGAACTATTCTCTTCAAACTTTGACGTACCATCATGCATCCAATTTTCTAGCCACACTAGACTATTTATTACTCTCAAAACACTTCATACTTTTTTGTATTTTTGTGAACTATTTCAAATTCTTTGTGGAATGAGGAGTATAAATAAATAAATGAAGTTATTAAGATAAATCCTCTGTTGCCCTTTTTAGGCTGTTTCTTCTGCTTTCCCTTTCCCTTCTCCTCTCTCTTTACTAACCTTTAAGGCCTAGCTCAAATACCTTCTTTGTGAAGCTTTTCTTGATATTCAGCCCACACTGCCCCTGGAAAACTAAGCAGAATGAATCACTCACTTGTCCATGTTTCTAAGGCACTAAGATGCCTCTATGTTTTATCACATTAAGTTATAGTCCATTGTTCATCTCTCGCTGTATCTCTCTGCCTCTCAATCTCTCTCTCTCTCTTTCTTCCTTATCTGAGGGAACCCATGAAACAGGAATATGCTGTATCCACTATCTCAGTATACATAGAACCTAGTGCAATGCTTTACACATAATTGATGCTCAGTAAATTATTAGGGCATTCATCAGAATGGAAGCCAGAAACTTGTTATTCATTTTTAACCCCTCCTTCCTCTTTATCCCTGGCAAGGAAAATCATTATAAATCTAAACCACATCAAAAAAAATTAAAAATAGAAATACCATATGATCCAGTAATTCCACTACTGGGTATTTATGCAAAGACAAGAAAAACACTAATTTGAAAAGATATTTACACACCATATTTACTGCAGCATTACTTACAATGGCTAAAATATAGAAGCAATCCAAGTGTCTATCAATAGATGGATGGATAAAGAAGATGTAGTATACAAACACACACACACACACACACACACACACACACACACACACATAATGGAATATTACTCAGTCATAAAAAAAGATCTTGACATTCATGACAACATGGATGGACCCAGAGGTTATTGTGCTAAGTGAAATAAGTCAGAGAAAGACAAATGCCATACAATTTCACTTATATGTGGTTTCACTTATAGGTGGAATCTAAAAACCAAAACAAAAAAACAGGAACAGACCTGTAAATACACAGAACAAACTTATGGTTGCCAGAGAGGAGGGGTGAGAGCAGAGGGGCCAAAGTGGCTGAAGAGGAGTAGAAGGTACAGAACACCATTTATGGGATGAATAAGTTATGGGGATGAAAGGCACAGCATAGGGGATATAGTCAATGGTATTCTAATAGTGTTGTATGGTGACAGCTAGTAGCTACACCTATGGTGAATACAACATAAAGTATAGATGTGTCAAATCACTACATTACACATCTGAAACTAATGTAACATTGTGTGTCAACTATACTTAAATAAAAAAAAACACAGACACCCAAATTTGAACAAGTTTTCCAAGTTCATTACATAGTTCTTATATATGTCTAAATAATCAATCTTAACCTTAAATGCAAACAGTATGCAATTCTCATTTTTTAGCGTAATGAGAAAATCTTGATTATGTAACAACTATTTTCTATATAATGTTTAATATTAATTTATAATTATTTTATGTTTATATTTTATAATTAATTTATAATTCATATTATGTTATTAATTTAATTAATTTAATAAGTTCCTAATCCCAGCAGTGGAGCTATAAGCAGGTATTTTCATTCCTTAAATAAAGAAGTGAGTTTTTATAGAAAGCATAGACCAGACTCTTACCTGAGAAATAATTATATGGCTCCTCCTTACGGGGTTCAAACAGGTGTAGTTTAGAAGTACCCCGGCATTTTAGGGCTGAACCACTAATATGTAAGAAATTCACAATGCCTTGCAAATATGTAGCAACGTGGTACTCTTAATCATATCTTTCAAATAAAGCTTTTGTGTCTAAATACCAACTGTTATGTTGTAATTAAGTTGCAACTTCCAGTTTTTATATAAAAGTCTAGAATTTTGCAATACTTCAGGAGATAGTCTAATAAACAAACAAATCAAACCCTTGTTAAGAAGAGGTATTTTCTTAGGAGAAAGACCTTTAGATTCAGGACTTCTAAAAAGATATTTGTCCCTAGGAACCACTTACCAAGGCAAGCAGCAAGTTAAATATCCCTCCAGGATAAAAATAGAAATAAACACTAAGTAGTCCCTAAATAACTATCGCAGTCAGAGTATATGCTGAAGGTGAACACCACCAGATAAAATGTGTAGACATATAATTATGGTGTGTGTGTCTTAATGGTGATTTAAATTTAGTAATTCCATCTAGGTATACTATACTACAATTAATGAACTTCTTCATAAAATGCCACACCAATTTAAATGTCCAAAGATTTCTTCCCTTGATTCTTGGTTGTTGTAATAATGTTTATAGTATAAAGAATGGTTGAACATAAAAACATATACTTGAAAATGTACTGGGCTTAGAATAAGGAAACCTAAATTTGACTTCTAATTCTTCTACAAACTAGTCTGATTTTATCGATTTCCTCTTCTGAAAAATCTCAAAGCCATTTTCTGCTATAAAAGCCATTGATAACACATGATGCCAAAAATTATCTTAAAAATACCCAAATGTCTTTATAAAAATGTAAATATTTATGAGACTTCAAAAGGTGTGCCACATATGCACTTTAAAAGCTCCTTATTTGATGAATTCTAAGACTCATGCGTGCAGTAACAACATAGTAGTAAGAAATATTTACTTACTTACTTTTACATTTTCCTAAGTAAAATGTTTTCCCTACTATTGCCCAACCCTTTCTTTTATATTTTTAAGATTTATTTATTTATTTTAGAGAAAGAGAGAAAGAGAGCAGGGGGAGGGGTAAAAAGAGAGAAAGAATCTTGAAGCTGAGCGTGAAGCCTGCTGTGGAGTTCGATTCCATGACCGGAAGATCAGAAACTGAGTGGAAATCAAGAGATGGATGCTTAACCAACTGAGCCATGCAGATGCCCCTGTCTAATCCTTTCCAACAGAGTATCTTAAAGGGAGTTTTCCTTATAACCAGTTCAGAAACACTTTTAGTATCAAATTCCTTGCAGCATATCTGATATGGGATCATTACGTTTTGTTTTCCTCTCCCAAGGTCTATTTCAATATAGTTCAGCAGAGAATAATCAGCAATGCCCATGTGAATGGTGTTGTCTTGGCATCTTCATTATGGGATATAAAATGTGGGTACACGTAACAGCCATTTTAGGAACAAAGGTACACAAAAGGTTTATTGTTAATATATAGGAAACCAACTATATTCTTTTTAAATTTAAATTTTAGTTAACATACAGTGCAATATTGTTTTCTAAATTATAATTCAGTGATTCATCAATTACATTCAACACTAAGTGCTCATCACAGTGAGTGTCTTCTTTAAAACCCTCCAGCCTGTCCTCCACCCAATTCCTTCCATAAACACTCAGTTTGTTCTCTCTTGTTAAGAGTCTTATGGTTTGTTTTCCTCTCTCCTTTTTTTCACTTACCCCTTCCCCTATGTTCACCTGTTTTACTTCTTAAATTTCACATATGAGTGAAATCATACGATATTTGTTGTTCTCTGACTGACTTATTTTGCTTAGCATAATACACTTAAACTCCATCCATGTCATTGCAAATGACAAGATCCATTTTTTGATGGCTGAGTAATATCCCATTGTATATGTATCCCACATCTTCTTTATCCATTCATCAGTTGATGGACACTGGGCTCCTCCATAGTTTGGCTATTTTTGATAATACTGCTATAAACATCAGCATGCGTGTACCCTTCGAATCTGTATTTTTGTATCCTTTGGATAAATACCTGGTAGTGCAATTGCTGGATTGCAGGGTAGTTCTGTTTTAAACTTTTTGAGAAACCTCCACACTGTTCTTCAGAGTGGGTGTACCAGTTTGCATTACTACTAATAGTGCATGAGTGTTTCCCTGACTCCACATCCTTGCCAACGACTCTTATATCTTGTATTGTTAATTTTAGCTTGTACTGTTAATTTTGAAAATATCTTCTCCCATTCTGTAGGTTGCCTTTTAGTTTTTCCTGATTGTTTCCTTTGATGTGCAAAAGATTTTATATTGATGTAATCCCAATACTTCATTTGAGCTTTTGCTTCCCTTGACTCTGGTGACGTCTGGTAAGAAGTTACCACCACCAAGGTTAAAGAGGTTTTTTTCCTGTGTTCTACAGTTTTGATGGTTTCCTATCTCACATTTAGGTCTTTGATCCATGTGTAATTCATTTTTGTTCATGGTGTGAGAAACTGGTCTAGTGTCCTTCTTCATGTTGCTGTCCAGTTTTCCCAACACCATTTGTTGAAGAGACTGTCTTTGTTTCAATTGGATATTCTTTCCTGATTTGTTGAAGGTCATAGAGTTATGAGTCAATTTCTGGGCTCGCTATTCTGTTCCATTGATCTATATGTTTTTGTTTCAGTACCACACTGTCTTGATGATTACAGCTTTGTAATATAGCTTGAAATCCAAAATTGTGATGCATCCACTTTTGTTTTTCTTTTTCAGAATTGCTTTGGCTATTTGGAGTCTTCTGTGGTTCCAAGAAAATTTTAGGATTGTTTGTTCTACATCTGTGAGAAATGCTGGTGATATTTTGATAAGGATTTCTTTAAATATGTAGATTTCTTTCTGTAGTATAGACATTTTAACAATGTTCTTCCAATCCTTGAGCATGGAATGCTTTTCCATTTCTTTGTGTCCTCTTCAATTTCTTTCATAAGTGTTTTACAGTTTTCAGTGTGCAAATCTTTTACCTCTTTGGTTAGGTTTATTCCTAGGTATCTTATGGTTTTTGGTGTAATTGTAAATAGGATTGATTCCTTGATTTCTCTTTCTGCTGCTTCATTATTGATGTATAGAAATGCAACAGATTTCTGCCCATAGATTTTATATCCTGCAACTTTGCTGAATTCATGTATTAGCTTCAGCAATTTTTTGGTGAAGTCATTCAAGTTTTCTACATAGAGTATCATGTCATCAAAAATAGTGAAATCTTGACTTCTTCTTTACTGAATCTGATGGCTTTTTATTTGTTTTTGTTTTTGTTTTTTTTGTTTTCTGATTGCTAAGGCTAAGACTTCCAGTACTATGTTAAGTAGTAATGGTGAGAGTGGACATCCTTGTCTTGCTCCTGACAGTACAGAAAAGGTTCTCAGTTTTCCCCTTTGAGGATGATATTAGCTGTGGGTCTCTCATATATGATTTTTATGATGTTGAGGTATATTCCATCTATTTTGGAATGAGGGTTTTATCAAGAAAAGATGCTGTATTTTGTCAAATGCTTTTTTCTGTATCTATTGACAGGATCATATCTTTTATTAATGTGGTGAATATCATTGATTTGTGAATATTGAACCACCCCTGTAGCCCAAGAATAAATCCCATTTGATTGTGGTGAATAGTTCCTTTAGTATAGATTTCCTAATATTTTATTGAGAATTTTTGCATCCATGCTCATCAGGGATATTGGTCTATAATTTTCCTTTTTAGTGGGTCTTTGTCTCCTTTTGGAAGCAAGGTAATGATGGCTTCATAGAATTAGTCTGGAATTTTTCTTTTCATTTCTTTCTTCTTTCTTTCTTTCTTTCTTTCTTTCTTTCTTTCTTTCTTTCTTTCTTTCTTTCTCTCTTTCTTTCCTTCCTTCCTTCCTTCCTTCCTTCCTTCCTTCCTTCCTTTCTCTCTCTCTCTCTCTCTCTCTCTCTCTCTCTCTTTCTTTCTTTCTTTCTAACAGTTTGAGAAGAATTGGTATCAACTCTTCTTTAAATATCTGGGAAGCCATCTGCTCCAGGAATTTTGTTGGGAGATTTTTGATTACTGATTCAATTTCTTTTTTGGTCATGGGTCTGTTAAAATTATCTGTTTCTTCCTGTTTCAGTTTTGGTGGTTTCTAGGAATTTGTCCATTTCTTCCAGGTTGGCTAGTTTTGGCACATAACTTTTCATAGTATTCTCTTATAATTGTTTGCATTTCTGTAGTGTCGGTTGTGATCTCTCCTCTTCTATTCATGATTTTATCATCTTGGGTTCTTTCTCTTTTTGTTAAATTTGGGTAGGGGTATATCAGTTTTACTAATTCTTTCAAAGAATCAGCTCTTAGTTTCATCCATCCTTTCTATTATTTTGTTGTTGTTGTTTGTTTGTTTTTATGTTGTTTAACTCTTCTCTAACCTTTATTATTTCCCTTAAACTGGCTTTAGGCTTTATTTCCTCAAAGAGTCCCCCTTAAAATTTCTTGCAGGGCTGGTTTAATGGTCACAAGCTCCCTTAGTTTTTATTTGTCTGGGAAACTCTTTATCCTTCCTTCTATTCTAAATGACAGCCTTGCTGGATAAAGAATTCTTGGCTGCATAGTTTTCCTATTCAGCATGTTGAATATTTCCTGCCACTTTCTTCTGGCCTGCTAAGTTTGTGTGGACAGATGTGCTGTGAGCCTGAACTGTCTTTCCTTGTAAATTAAGGACCTTTTTTTCCCCCTTGCTGCTTTCAGGATTCTTTCCCTGTCTGTGTAGTTTGTGAATTTGACTATGACATATCTTGGTCAGTTTTTGTTGAATTTAGTGTTAGGTCTCTGTGCTTCATGAATCTTGACGTCGGTGTCTTTCCCCAGATTAGAAAAGGAAAATTTGCTATAATTGTTCAAATTATAGCTATAATTTGTTCAAATAAATCTTCTGCCCCCTGTTCTCTCTGTTCATCTTCTTGGATTCCTATGATACAAATGTTATTTCGTGTTAATAAGTCTCTGAGTTCCCTAAGTCTAGCCTCATGATCCATTACTTTTCTTTCCCTCTTCTTTTCAGCTTCATTGTTTTCTATAATTTTATCTACTATATCATTAATTCACACCTGCTTCATCCATACTCATTTTTACAGCTTCCATTTGTGTTTGCATCTTGGTTATAGTATTTTTAATTTCAGCTAGACTAGATTTTAGTTATTCTATCTCTGCCATAAGAGATTCTCTAGCATCCTTTATGTTTATTTCAAGTGCAACTAATATCCTTAAAATCGTTGTTTTAAATTATTTATAACTGTCTTGATTAAATCCCTGGCCTTGAGTTCTACTTCCTGTTCTTTCTTTTAGAGTGAATTTCTGTCTTGTCATTTTGTTCAGAAAAGAAAAGAAGAAAGAGAAAAACAAAAACAAAATAAGGTCTTGGGTGTTTTCATCTGCTAGTTAAAAGATACCAAATTACCCTGTGTGTGTGTGTGTGTGTGTGTGTGTGTGTGTGTGAAATAAACAAAAAATAAAATATATTTATAAAATATATATAAAAATAAAAATGAAAAAATTAATAAATTTTAAAAGGAAAAAAGGAATTAAAAAATAAATGAAAAAATAGTAATAAAAAATAAAGGATAAAAGTAAAAAGGACACTATATCCTATTTCCTCTAGAGCTGAAGTTTTGCAGCACCCTGTTCAGAAGAATTGGTGTTAGTTTTTTGTGCTGGTCTTCTGGGGATGGGGCCTGTGGCCTGACTGTCAGGCTGACTTATTTCAGAGAAATGTACCTCCAGGGTGCAGGGGCGGGGCTTGGTGTAAGCAACTCCAGTATCCACTAGGTGGCACTGTTTTGCTCCCTGAAGGCTTTCAGCACTGATGGGTAGGATTAAGATGGCTGCACCCCACTCTAGCCGTGGAACTGAAAGTACATTCCACCCACTCCAGCGAGTCATCATAGAAAAGCAATCAGTCATCCTTCTTGTGTCCCAAGTTTCCATCTAAACCCTTCTTTGCTCACCCTACCTGCATCCAAGCTTTTTTATCAGGCGTGTGACTAAATTTCAAAACTCCAAATTTTAGGGACACCCAGGGTATGGCCCTGCACTGTTCCTCCAGAGGAGTGTCTTGCCACACTTTTGCCATTTGGTGGCCAGTGCCAGGAAAGCGGGCACAAGACTATTCAGCGGTTCAGTTTATGGTAAAGCAGAACAGAAAACCAGCACCAATGCCGACAGCCCCAGATTTCCTGCTCTTATGTCTGGGAACACTGCAGCACATTGGCACCACCTGATCTTCCAACCCAGGGGATCCTCAGATCACGTGGCCACTCCGGATTCGACCTCACTACACCACCTGAGTACCTTTCAGTCACGCACATCCCCCATGGTAACAGACTTCTAAAAGTTCAGATTTTGTACTCCATCACTTACGTTACTTTGTGGTAGCCTCCATAAACAGGGTCCCTCCCTGCTGCCATATCCATAGTTATGTCTCCCCCAGTTCAACTCTCCACATTTCCTACCTTCCAAAACGTAGTTGCTTTTCTACTTGAAGGCTTGATGTTTTTGATCTCTCAGACCTCTGATTGCTTTCTTCGGTGTTCAGAATGATTTGCTAACTATTTAGCTGTGTTGGAAGGATGAGACAAGCTTAGGGCCCCCCTACTCCTCCACTATCTTGACTCCTCTCAAAACCAATTCTGTTTCATTCCCTTGAAAAAAATCAGTCTTTTATTTTTTTTTATGTACTTGGAATTTGCTTCAGAACCTAAAGCCAAACAGTAAAACTTGGCGTAAAGCTAGAGAAAATTAGTCCTACTAATTAAATGGCCTTTCACATACAAAAAACAATGCTTGATGCTCAACTTATAAATGAGAAAATTGTTTTCTGCCACCTGTGAAGTTACAACCTAATTATTTATTCCTGTTCTAAGGTTACTTCGATTGTATGTTCCCAAACAAAAGAAACCACTAATTGATACATAGAAAAATTGTTTTTACTCCAAATAAGTGACATGAGTAACAAGTGAGACTTAATAATACTGAAATGCTCATGATATACCCTCAAGATAAAAAATGAAGATTAAGTAAATTTGACAAAATGAGTCCCATTTAACTTAAGAACACTGAATTAAACTTTATAACTCCTTTATACCTCCTCCTGAGAGCACCCCTTTTCACCTGAAATGTGCCCAAGTTTGAATGTTAAAATATATATGAACAACCTATTTATAGACATCAAATTCTTACATAAGAGTAGCTAGTAAAATTTACAAAAACAGTCCTAGACATTGATTAAAATATCTGTTTTCATGAGCTCCTTCTTATCTTTTCAGTTGCCAACTTTTAAACAGTAGCACAGAACATCACAGGTATTTACATCAAGGCAGAGAACCTACTCTTGCATTTGAACATGGAAGATTATAATAGTGAGGGCAACCAGTGTTCTTCCTGGCCCAGAATTGTTTCTGTCATGGGTGCTGAGGCAGATGCTGCAAACTGGCAGCCTGGGGGCTGAAAAATCTCTAGATACTTTTTGTGAGCCTTTGAACATTTTAAATTTGGCAGATTTCATATAAAAATTCAGAGTTTCAGTTTTTCTTGAAAAAGACAAATATCTGGCAACATTGACCCAAATTCCCAGAGGGCAATAATAGACAGGACCTACCTAGCAGCTTGCATACCATGTGTTCTTTGGCATATGACAGTCCCTTGTCATTACTCTACACCCAAACTTCTCATTAAATTACCTGTCTGGCTCCCATAGGCAATTGAATTTGCTACTTCAGGGTTAGAAAATGAGAGTAGAAGTTGCCACAATGCTTGTTTTATGTCCTAAAGATATTCCCCTATTTTTTTCCTATTTGACTAGACCTTAGGCTAACCCTGTGATATTTTAGATCTTTCATCAGCATCTCTCCTTCCCTTCCTCCCTCCCTCCCTTCCTTCCTTCCTTCCTTCCTTCCTTCCTTCCTTCCTTCCTTCCTTCCTTCCTTCCTTCTTCCTTCCTTATTTCCACGAAAGGGCAGTATTCTCTAGACCTCCATCCTAAAACATCTTACTCTTCTCACTGTCCTTGGACAAATCTAATCATATCTAATCATACCTATGGCCTCAATTCTTTGTGCACATCTCTTAAATACACACACACACACACACACACACACACACACACACACACACAGAGTTGTGTGTATATTCATCCTAGAACTTTTTTCTGACTTCCAGGCCAATATATTCAACTATATAGATGATATTTCCCTTGAAATATCCCATAGACATACCACTAAATTAGTCTCAACCCTTATTCATTATCGTTTTTACAAAACCTGCCCCTTTTCTTATATTCTCCATTTTAGTGACTACATTATCATCTACCTGAAACAAATCCCTGCCTCCACTCTTTTATGTAACTCTCATATTTTGTTGAATCTGAACCCATATCCTTCTTTTGCTACCCCTATTCATGCCTATTTCTAGTTTCTCACACAATATCTTTATTACTTATTAACTGAATTACTGAAATCACATTTTAGTGGGTTTCCCTGTATATAATCTGTCTACCTAATCCAGCCTTGACATGTTATCAGATTTATTTTTTTTCAAATCACAAATGTGATTATTTTATTCCTATTTTAATTCATAGAATTAAAAACAAAAGTCAAATTCTCTAACTTAGCAAAAAAAATTACTCACAACCTAGTGCTAGTCAGCCTCATAATCAATCTATCACTCTTCTCTCTTGCCAAATAAAATAGTTCCCTGTAAAAATTATTCCATGCCTTTGACTGTGATATGGACTCTTCCCTTCTCCAGAAAGGCAATTGCTTTTTCCCTTTGAAGCCTCAGCTTTAGGCAATACCTACAGGAAGTCCTATCTCCTGGCCAATTTCAAGGTTAGGTGTTCTCATATTATGTAAATTCCTCCACCACCATAGTGCATATTATTATCATTATATACTCTGGGGTTTTCTTGACAATATGGTATGGCACATAATAAGAACTCAATAATAATGGTATTGTATGATTAATCAATAGGTGTTTTAGGAAATGTTGAATTCAATGGTCTTTGAAAATTGGTCATACTATTTAATTAAGCCAACTAGTCCATTCTCTGAAAATTCTGATTTGTTGAGTCTCTTAACTTTTTTTAAATTTATTTAAATTTAGGAAAGGGGATGGTAACTTTACTACTGTTATAAGATTTGATGATGATATATGTAGGTTCTATATACATACTAGAAGTGATTTTATGTACACAAATCTTATATCTATTTTCAGGTCTTATCTTTATTGACTGAATAGCCCTGACTAGTTTATGTTCTCCTGTGCTAGCTAATCTCTCAATGGTCACATTAGGTTCTCAACTCTGGCCTTAAAGTGATTATGACACCTGAAATCTTGGATTATAAAGTTAATGTGATGCACTTTTTTTCTTCATCTAAAAGATGTAATTATATAAAACTTATCTAAGCTGTAGCAAAATTGCCTTTTGTTATCATTGTTTTGTAAAACAGAAACCTAAAATATGGGGATGGAGAGAAGTGGTCATTGAATATATTTAAAAAAAAACACTGAAAAATGTAGTTCAAATTCGATTCAGCCAAAAAATTTAAAAGAAATTAAATTTATCATGACTTTCCTTTAACCTTAAAATATTTGTAGTCAAATATTTGTTGCCATGAATCCTTCATGGCATGGCTATATTTAGAGGAGTATTCTATCCTAAGGAGGCATCTTCCTGACAATAAAATTGATAATTAACAAACATCAGATCTTACAGTAGCCTCAGTGAGCAAGTATGTCGGTGGAGGGAGTAAAACATGAAAGGGAATCAAGAGTTATATCCACATTTTTTCTCTGTTCTTTAAATTTATGCTGTTTAGGTTTTAAAAATGACATGAATTAAGTATTTCTTAATCCAAACTTTGTATTTTAAGCTGAATAATGTTCCCCCAAAGATGTACAGGGGCTAGCCCCCAGAAACTTTGAAGATGGCAAAAGGAAACATACAGATGTGATCAAGTTAAGGATCTTGATATAGGAAGATTATCTTGTATTATCCAGGTGGACCCACTGTAATTACAAGGATCTTTATAAGATGGAGGCAGAGGGTCAAAAAGAATGAAGACAATGTGACACTGACAACAAAGATTTGAGGGATACACTTTGAAGATGGAGAAAAGGGCCATAAGCCCAGGAAAGCAGATGACCTGTAGAAGCTGGAAAATGCAAGGAAAAAGATTCTCTCTTAAAGTTTCCAGAAGGATCCAACCTACAGATACTTTGTCTTTATCCCAGTGAAACTTATTTCAGACTTCTGGCCTCCAGAATTATAAGAGAAAAAAAATTTATAATGTGTTAAACTACTAAGTTTGTGATAATTTCTTTACCAGCAATAAGAAATTATTATGTCTTTTTTCTCTTAAAAAGTATGTTGAAATAAAACTTGTCTAGCTTGAAACTTAGTATAAAAAATATAAATTACTAAGAATGATACCATGATCTATTTTTATATTAAAATTTGAATATTAACTAAATTGAATGAATTTATAATATAGATAGGCATTGAATGAATAATAATATAGATAGCACATGTTAACATAGGGAGGTATGATGTGGAATATATACTTTGCTGTGAAAATCACTGTGCTCTATGCCTGGCTGAACTCGCTTATTAGTTGAATGGCACTGTCGTGTTATTTGTCTTCTGCAATCCTCGATTTTCTCAGCTATTAAAACATTATATCTAGTAATGTTGCAAGGATTAATTTATAAAAAATTATAGCTTAAATATACATAGTAATTTTTTGTCAAGGAGTATTTTAAATACTTTCTATGAACTCGCTATTATTAATAGTCACAAAAACTCTATTAAATAGGTTCTATTATTATCCCCATTTTATAGAAAAGGAAACTGAAGTATATATAATTTATCTAAGGTCACACAACAAATAAGTGGCAGAGAGAGGATTCTAAACCAGAGACTATTGCCATATTCTGCACTCCTAACCATTGCACTGTGCCCATAGAAAAAATCTAACAGTTACATTATGAAAGCTCTTAAGTTCTTTCTTTCTTTTTTTTTAATATGAATCTACTTTTAAGGAAAATAATTCCAGAATTATAAATGTGTTTTTAATTTGTTTGTTTGTTTGTATTTATCCCCTTTACCCAGAATTACAAAGGTCTTTGAATAATCCCTACTAGGTTAATCTCTAAGATCCTTGAATCTATGAAATGGTCACTGCTAGTCCTCCTAAAAACTGGGTGGCCAGACTCCTTGCTCTACAAAGATAAAATGAAACTCCTGTGTGTCCAGATGTTTTGATTAACTGACCAGTTCTATCCCTACTAGATCATTTTTTTTAAAGATTTTTTCTTTATTTGACACAGAGAGATCAGATCACAAGTAGGCAGAGAGGCAGGCGGAGAGAGAGGAGGAAGCAGGCTTCCCGCTGAGCAGGGAGCCCGATGGGGGCCTCGATCCCAGGACCCTGAGATCATGACCTGAGCCGAAGGCAGAGGCTTTAACCCACTGAGCCACCCAGGCGCCCTCTACTAGATCATTGAATCTATAATTAAACTACCAAGAAGAAACAGTTTTGTAAAAAGGACTTCATTGTAAATATCATTTTGAAGGATAAAAATGATTGTCATTGGAAAAATATTTGGTCATGAATTAATTTCAACCTGTCCTTTCTGGAAATAGGTTTTTTATAACACAAATTAAAAGTTTTGCTTCAGTACAAGATGTAGAAGAAAAAATACAACCACCCCTAAAAAATCTTAAAGGGTTTTATAGCATATTTTTATCTTCAAAGGAACTGAAAATATTTTTAAAGAAAGCCATAAAATGTTTCCCAGTCTACCCAAAGCATTTGCATTTTCAGAGTGACACTTTATTTAGCCCACTTTGTTCGTATTAATTTTCAGTGCTGTGAGCAAGCATGTCAGTGTATATTAACACCTGATCTATAAAGGGAACGCTGAGGCCTTACTCAAAGTATTAGTCACCGCACCTTGGGGATGCTGTTGTGCTTCTGCTGTTGGCTTCAATGCAGAATGATGCACATGCTTTGATTCTTAATGAAAAACGCACACAATCAAATTCATCACCAAGAACACTGAAACTTCCACAACTTTTTTCAAGCTCAGAATGATTTTCCAGGCCTCTTCTGTTTTCTTAACCACCAGTGGTTTGTGATATGTAAAACACCACTTCCCAAATAGAATGCTGGAAAGGGAATTATAATGTGAAGGAGAGAGGTCTTTCTGGAAGGTGTTCATGTGTTTAGTACTTTTATCAAGACCTTCAAACCTGATATTCCCTAAGGTTCAGATTTCATAAATTAGAACTTAAAACCTCAGTTCAGCTTATTTCTCTCTCTTACTTTCTAGGTTGTAAGTTATTGAAGGTAAATACTGTACCGTAATCATCTTTATGTCCCAAGCACTAGTTTCATATATTGTAGTAGGAGTAGATACTTATTATGATTTCAATCATTTTAGAATCACTAAAACTTGTTTTGTACTTTACCATGTGATCTATCCTGGAGAATGTTCCATATTATGTTTCAGAAAAATGTACATTCTGCTGCTGTTAAATAGAATATTCTGTACATATCTGTGGGGTCCAGTTAGTTAATTGTCCCCAGATATCCCAAATGACCTTCAAATTCCCAAACCACTTTCTAGTCTTCTTTTATTGCATGGTTGTTGGTAGATTCACTGAGCCATAATCAGCTGGGAGAGATTTCTGCCTTTGTTCTTTCCACATGCATCATAATGAAAAATCCTCTAGTATTTTAGACATATCGAGTGTTTCAGTTCCTTGAACTAAAGGAATCCAACACATGCAAATAGACATACACACACACACAACCACACATTTATATGTACACACCCACTTCCACATCATACCTTATTTCTTAGTCTAAAGAAAAACAAGGAGAAAATTCTTAAGCAGTACATAAAAAGACAGGGGGGAAAAAAAAGGACACAACCACTAAAACATCTTCATTAGAAGCTACTAAATATAAAAAGCATACTTCTCCCTGTTTTATAACAGTTGACATTTACAACCATAATCTTGGATCACTAAAGAAAATGTAATATGATTATTCATGTGGTTACAAAGTAAAGGAAATGTATATGTATATCACTTCAGCCAGAATGCTATCGGGCTATTATAAAATTAAGAATATTTCAGTACTTAAAATAATAAACATCACTTTTAATTTTAGGAGACCATGTCTCACATTTTTCAAAACAGAAGAGGCTTTAATGTATTCCCTTAGAGTTTATCTTATAATATCATTTTGAATTTTTACTGCTCTCCTCTGTAGTTGTCCAAAGGCCAAGGGGCCCTATTTATATCTTGACCCTCTGAGGTACATTTTGAGCTCTCTAGGCAGGAACTAATATACATATGTATCATTCCTCTTAAGGAGAATATATAGGAACATTTATTTTTAATATTCTCTTACATAGATATAAAAACATAAAATCCTTATATTATTTTAAAAAGCACAACTCTGAAATAAACTCTAGCACAAATATAACAGAGAACACTTTTTAATCATTAGATTAAGCCTGTTCATTGTCAGTGACATGAGGATGAGACTGGGAAATAGAATATCATTTAGTCAATGATTTAGATGAGGGATAATAATTTGCATTTGTAGTGCAGAGCACATTTCATTCATGAAGAGGATGAGTAACTAGATTTGTTTTCCTTCCCCATAAATTACTGGAATTCAAGTGGCATAGTAATTATGAGTGGACTGATTGCTTTCCATGTTTGCAGCCTTGATTTTCGGAGCTACTTACAGCATTTAATCTAGCATTTATTCAAGTTCCCCAATTTGGGTATCAATGATGCCTTTCACGTTTTAAAAATCCAACTTTAAGTCAATTGTACAATAAACTCTGTGGTCTCAGGTATCAACTAGGTGCTTTGTTTATGTGTAGTTTAGGCTAGGATTTTGAAGGCTTGAGTGTTTAAAGAATCACAATTTATGAGATAAGTAGGAATTTTCTCAAGAATGATAAATGTGTATTATATTTTTTGAAAAACAAATACTATATAATATGCTAAGAAAGCTAATTATGAAATAAATAATTATTATCTTGCTTAGTTTTGTAAATGTAAATCAAGCCAGTCAAATGCAATAAAGGATCCAATAAATTAAAATTAAAATTGAAGTTCCAGTTCTGGGCACAGTACTGTTGGCTGGTCTCTAGTTACTTAGATTCTAAGGAAATGCACTTTCTCAGACATCTGAAATAAAATGGCTTGCTTATTCTGGACACAACTAGAATGTATTTACTAAGATTACATATCTGTTGAGTAATAAATGAATGAATGAGTAAATTTGGGGATCACAGATATAGGCATTTACCATTATAAGGCAAACTAATTATCTGAATCAAAGAACAGAATTAGGGCGCCTGGGTGGCTCAGTGGGTTAAAGCCGCTGCTTTCGGCTCAGGTCATGATCCCAGGGTCCTGGGATCGAGGCCCGCATCGGGCTCTCTGCTCAGCAGGGAGCCTGCTTCCTCCTCTCTCTCTGCCTGCCTCTCTGCCTACTTGTAATCTCTCTCTGTGTCAAATGAATAAATAAAAAAAAAAATCTTAAACAAAGAACAGAATTAAGGGGCCATTTAGGAGTAAGGTTCTGAATGAGTTTCATACTGCCTCCCTACAGAACCCTGGAAACAAACCTCAAGACTTTCCTAAATCTTAAAATTCTTTTAATGGTTTCACTTTGTGGTTAGGACAAAGTCCAAACTACTTAACATGGCATTCAGTGCCTTTGTGATATGACCAGTGCTTACTTCTGGAGACTCATTTCATATCACTCTCCTTCCTCCAATTCAACTTAGACTTTCAATTCCTTGGATATACCAAATTCTCATTTCCTTCTGGATCTTTGGACATATTTTTAACCTCTGCTGACCCTCAACCCACTTTAGTTTTCTTGTTGCTCATTTCACATTTGGCTTTAATTTTAATGTCAGTGTACCCATAAAACCTTTCCTGACTCTTTAGACCACTCAATGTCCCCTTGCACTGTGTCCTTATCTCTAGCATTATATAAACCTTTTCAGGGCCCCTTTCACAGTGTAATATAATTATTTGTATAATTACTTTTCCTGTGCACTAATCTATAAGTTCCATTAGCATGCCTGTCTCATTTGTTACTTTTTCTCCAAAATTTAATACGGTGTCTATCACTCTATCTAAAATTATTGCCCCAACACACACACACACACACACACACACACACACACACACACACACGCACGCACAATATCCCACTTTCTTGCCTTATTTTTCTTTATAGCTTTTTTCCCCATTTTGTTCAACTGTTCTAACCTGAGAGACTGAAACAAAATAGACAAAATTTATTTTTTTAAGATTTTATGTGTGTATTTATGTATTTACTTATTTTAGAAAGCACATGCATGAGTAAGGAGAAGGGCGGGGGAGAGAGAGAATCTTAAGCAGGCTCCATGCAAAGATCCATCTCCTGACCCTGAGAGAGCAAAAGCTGGATGCTCGCTCAACTTCCTGAGCCACCTAGGTGCCCCTAAACATTTCTTAAATGAACAAATAAGCAAATGAATAAGAGTAGGTAGGGCAGTGAAACAACTGTGTCATGAGTGAATTCACCATGCCAAAGTGCAGGATTGAGACATGGTCTATAATTTAAAATGAGTTACTTGGGATACTAAAGGCTAACAAGTACCATTCTCCACCTTCATCAGTGGCTAGACCCTCCTTGAGGGCAAAAAGGTGGCACCAGTCCATATCTTCACCTGATTCTCCTTTGATCCAGTTCTTATTACATACTGAAAAAAGAGCACTCATCACTAGAATCCAGGTTTGGAGTGTCTTAGCAAAGGCAGAAAAAGAGTTATTTTTCTTATGTAGCCCGTCAGTTTATTATACTTCCAAGGTTTCAGATACCTTGTTCTTTTTTATTCATTGTCCCTCTGAGAAGCAGAAGGAATTCCAAGTTACTAATTATAGGTCACAATTTGCTTTATCCACTGTTAACACAGAGTATATTTTTGTTAGTGCTTTCCCTGTTGACACAGGCAGTACCAACTGGGAGTTAAGAGAATACATGTCTATGAGACACTTCTGCCTCATGCTGCCTCTTTTTCAGAAGTCAGTGGATTTCACAAAATCTTTCCCAGAGTTAACAGCCAGGAGCACTTTCAATATAAGCATGGTGTACTTATTTTGGACGGTAAAATTTGGTGAAAATTTGAACTGAATTATCCAGCACAAACATATTCAGAAAGTCTACTGACTTCTAAAGAAAACAGTGGATGCTATGTATTACATCCAAGAGGTGTTGAATTAAAAATGATGAGACACTTTTCATAAGTCTTATTTTTGATCATTTATACTTTTTTAATCCAAAGAGAATTTTTACCAATAATTATTCTAAACCAGCTGTCATAAGAACCACTGTTGCAGGGAACACTATGGTTCTATGTTGAATTTGGGTATTTGATTCTAAAGAAGGCAACACCGATATTACTATATGACTACTCATAAAACTAGCACTTTTTGTCAAATTCTCCACAGTTCCTAAGAGGTAGCAATTGAAATAATTGACATTGTAATACTAGACCAAACTGCAGAACTGCATAAACAACATATTTGTGCACTCCAAAGCACTATCACATTACTGAAATATGATGATAATAAAAAAAAGTATTTTTTCTAAGTACAAATATGATATATAATTTAGCCACAATCCCTGTGACCATAGATTACCATGCTTTACCATTCCTTCCAAACATGTTTCTGGCCAATTTTCCACCAGAAACCTATTTCCAAGTCACAAAGAGAAACAACAGAGACGTATGACATAAATACATATATGCATACATATGTACATATACTACTAACTTTGGAAGGGGACCAAGTAACACAGTCAAAACAAATGAAAATTCTGAAGAGAACTCTGTATGTGAGGTCAACAATTCCCAGGGAAAACAGATGATATGCTGTTAGAAATAGCTTGAAGATAGAGGAGAGATATAGGTCAATTATCCCTGGGATCTAGGATAAGATACAGCTTGGAATCCTAGGACCCAGAAGAAATGTCTCAAAGAACTTTATAAATTCTAAAAGTAAATTGACCTCTCGCTTCCCATCAGGAAGATATTCTGTAGCTTAAATGTTACTAGCTCCTTTCCTTTCTCTGAGACTATCTTGGTTTCTTTTGCCTTTTTCATTCTTCACTGCCACACCAAATCCATGTTTCAGATTCACCCTGAACAAGTTGAGAAACTACTTTTTTTTTTGCAGTAGTTTGGAATTTGCAGACATTATGAAGTTTTCACTATGTTAACGTGTTTGACACCTACATCCTTTTAGACCCTCCCCAAAAAAGAATTTCCATATATTTAGAAAGATAATCCCTGAAGCTAAAATAATGAAAACCAAAAAATTCCGAAGTCCGTTTTCTTTAATTAAGCAGTTTCTAGACATTACCCTGTGAGGGTAAGCAAACCAATACTCCATGAATGATGAGAAGACTAAAAGCAGCTACTTGGCGTATTTTGCTACTTAAATATTCACCCCAAGATTTAATGTCTTAAAAAAACAAAAATTCATTATTTCATTCTGAGACTTAACTGTGCAAGTCAGAGTGGTCTAGTTCAAATAAGACTAAATGGTGTTGGAAGGCCTTCCTGATGTGACAAATGATTGACTGTAGTAAGTAGAATGATGGAGATAACTTGGTCATTGTATCTCTCATCAGCCAGAAGACCAGCCCAGTTTAATTTACCAGCCCAATTACACTTACATTCCCTAAAATAACAAGATAAACTCCAAAGTGCAAGCAGTTTTCAAGATTCTCCTTGAATTACATTTGTGAAGAAAGTTTGTCCAAAGCAAGACCTGTGGACAACCAAGATTCAAGGAGTAGAGAAATAGATCCCACCTCTCTTGATAAATGGAGGTACAAAGTTGTGCAAAGAGGAATGAGAAGAATTTATGGTCCTTTTATAAGCCACTACAGGTAGCACAGAGGAAAGATGGCTTGTGAAGTTAAACTTGTTCTAGGTACTCTACAGAAAGCTCATGTATAAAACTTGTCTTAGAAGGTTTTGTGGTGTTTTGCTACCAGAAATTTCCCTTGAATTAGAAAGATATTTTACTGGCATAATTCAAGGTACTATCATCCTGAAAGGAAATTTTAGTATGTAGATGAAAACAAAGTCCAAAGTTACTCAAAACACAATGGATAGTTACCGGGTGGAGAAGGGATTGGAGACAAACAATTGGAGCCATTGGAGACAAACAATTCCTGGGTATTGTAGTCATTCCATCCTGTGTCACTTGTAAATTTCAAGTCAAACCAGTCTAAACAGTGGCTTGAAATGTTAACAAAGATATAAGTATAAGAGACTCACTATTAAAATAAGTAAGTAAACAAAAACAGCACTAAACAAATGTATTTATTTGGTGAAATAGCTAAACATGCTATTTGGTTTAGTGACCTACATCCTAGTGAATTCTAGGATAGATTTTTCAGGCATTTTAGATCCTGTATTCTATAAACTTTAAAAGATTACTTAAATAATACTACCTTTACCATTAACAATATAATTCATAGTTAATGACTTTTTCTAATGTTATATTTGTTTACCATCAGTAATAGAATTCATACTTTTAAACCTCAGACTAATATTTTTCTATTGTTCAATGAATAGTCTTTATTAACTCTGGACGTTCTTGGATTAATGGCAGAAGATGAACACCACATTCTACGATGAAATGAAGTGTTCCTTCAACATTTCAACATTCATAATGAAAACCAGTCAAGTTTGAAAATATTTTTTCATTTCAATAAGATATTACTGGATTAGCTGCTTTATTAATCTATTCCCACCTGATCTAGGATCTTTCTAATTTTCTGAAATAATTCAACCAATAGTACTTACAAGTCCTGGAACTTTAAAGAAAATTAACACTTTAAGGAAATGTAATTAACCTCTAATTCAGAGATATTTGCAGGGTTTTATCTCATTTTCCAACTCTAATAATTTAGTAGCTGCTGCCAGAGCACTATATTGAAAAGGATCCTAAGGTCATGTCTGGTCTCAGGAGGGAAGAATGCAATAATTGATTAGTGATGTCTGCTATGGAAAGCAAGGAAAGACTCAAGTACCATCAATGTCCCATTCTGTTCTAAGTCAAATTTGTCATTTTATTTTAATTATTCAATTTATTTATTTAGAGAGAAAGAGAGCATGAGCAAGGGGAGGGGTGGAGAGAAAAGGAGAGAGAGAATCTCAAGCAGACTCCACACTGAGCATCTGGAGCCCCACCCAGGACTGGATCTCACAACCCCAAGATCGTGATCTGAGCTGAAATCAAGAGTCAGATGCTTAACAGACTGAGCCACCCAGGCACCCCTCAAATTTGTCATTTTAAAGACAGAAAAAGAGAGCAGAAGGGACTCCATAGTATTTAATGATAAAGTCCAGTCTTAGAAGTTCTATTATGACTTGGAATCAAGTATTTATTTGGCTATGAAAAGTAGCCATTTGTCACTTTTTGACGGGCCATCATTCACTTCCCACTACTCTTTTTAGTTCCTCACTGTGTGCCAACATAGTTGGGAGAGAGTTTCTAGTGTTTTCTTCTATTGCTGCTCTGATGCCAAACCACAGAAACTGGGACCTTGGTCTACCACAAAATAGGCCAATCAGCTGGGCTTTGTTGATAAGGCATTTGCTCCGGAAGTCTGAAACTTGAATGGGCAATGCAAAGAATGAGGAAACATAGAGAGAGTCAGATGATTCCAACCATAAAAAGAGCATGGATCAAATGGTTGCTGCAGTGTGACTTTGATGGTATTTCCTACAGCCCCACCTGCAACTCTCCATTTTCTAAGCTTTAGACTACAAGCCAATTATCAAATATGGGCATCCCCGCTATTTTTCCAATGCATCTCCTTTTGGTTAAAGGCGAGAGATAATTTCTGTTGCTTCAAACCAGGAACCCTGACTGATGTTTTATTCAGTTCTACAGTCATGAGTAAGTATTAATGATGTAATGCTTTCCTCAGTCAAGTCATACTTTTCCATTTATAACCCCAAAATTGAATAAAATATATTCCATTGGAAAATATGAAAAATACAGTCATTTGACAATTACAAACATCTACAATAATGTCATTTCTGATGGTGGAATTAGCTCAATTATTCCATTATATTGACCTTCAAATCTCATCATTATTTTATTGTTTCAATAACCATGTAAAAACCAACCAAACAAACAAAAGTTGAATTGAAACAAAGACTTTATATATTTAATGAGAACCACCTGGGGACAATTCCCTCACTTTTCTCTAACCTATCTATGCTCAGAATATATCACATTTGCTAATTATAGGTTATAAAGAACATATATTTTTAAGATTAAAGGTTGGTTTATAGACCATTGTTCATGTAAGATGTAACAAACCCATAAAAGTCCTGCTACATACAAAGTCTGCAGTAATGTATATTTGGCAAATATTCTATTCTTAAGTCCTGGTTTACTTATCTGCTGTCAGGAAGAAAAGGTAAGAGGACATGCTGCCTAGGAAACTCATAATGTACTTCCATCACACTAGTATCACTTTGAGGCCAACTCATGGAGTATACATTACTCTTCTTGGCTATTTACATTAAGACTCCATTAAAAAAATGTCCTTTCATCTTTCTGTTTTTATTAATGAAAAAATGCTACATTAAGAAATTTCTGCTTGCTTTTCCTTCTTACTCCATATAGAGACCCATGTGTAATCTGCAAAGCAGTCTAAAAAGAATGGCACAAGCAGTCAAAATATTTACATATTTCTCTGTAAATTATTTCATAGAAAGATTTAACAAGCATAAGTAAGCTATGACAAGCATGTTCACTTATCTGAGGAGAAATACTTTGAGCTGATTTCTTGGCACTGAGAGGGAAGCTGGTTAAGTGACATCTCCCTTTATGGAATGCAATGATTAAACCAATGAGTTGTGTTTTACCTTCTCCAGGAATGTCAGTTTAATATGAATTTGTTGTCAATAGTGCTCAATATACTACACCCAAAACTGTGGAATCTGTCACTAATATTGGTAAGTAAAGCAAAGCTTAACACTGAAGTTAAAACAAAAACAAAAACAAAAAAGAAGAATCCAAAAGCAAAAAATAACCCTAAACATCCACCACCAACAACAATAAAAACACAGTTGTCTGAAAATGTAGTCATATATATGAATAATTTCACAGAAAACTGAGAAAACAGTAAATTCTTAAATACTAAGCAAGAAATATCTTACATTTGAAGACAAGAAATGGGGTATCTCAAAACGGGATTACACAAAATGATTTATCTATACACTTAATGTAGCTTTTATTTCCTCCTGAATTGTGAGAGGAACATAAGTGGAGAATGACGCCATGATCTTGTGTAGGGTCTTTCTTTAAGAAAGAAAAGAAAGGGGATGTCTAGGTGGCTCAGTCGGTAAGCGTCTGACTTCAGCTCAGGTTATGATCCCAGGGTCCTGGGATCAAGCCCCACATTGGGCTCCCTGCTTAGTGGGAAGCCTGATTCTCCCTCTTCCACTGCCCTGCTTGTGTTCCCTCTCTTGCTGCATCTCTCTCTGTCAAATAAATAAATAAAATTTTAAAAAAAGAGAGAGAGAAAAAGAAAAAAAGAAAGAAAGAGAAAAATGAATGAGGGTATTTATGTAAATGCCCAAATTCGGAAACCCCTGTCTACTATCCAGAGGAGCAAGCTCTAATTTCACAAGTTACAGCGAAGCCTCATGGATTCTCCTATGCTGAAGTCATCAGATTTCACATCAGAGAGTATGCCATAGGATGTAAAATGATGAATATTGGGCATCTGGAAGACTACATTCCAGTCCAAATTCTTAACCTATCATGATGACCTGAACATAACCTATACTTCCCACTCTTCCTTACCTGACAATTGAAGAAAATCCTTTTCCCTGAACATGATTTCAGAAAAGAAATGAGTAAAACGTTGATAACTTATGAAAAGTACCCTACTTTGGAGAGGAGCAGTAACTTGAAATAACACTGTTGGATTTGCTTCCTATTATACCGAAGAAAAGAGCTGGCTACTATAACCTTCCCACCAAGACTACTATAATATATTGCTTATTGGTGAGAGATCTCCTTGTTAGCAGCTCTGATCACAGAGGTTTCATTCTACTCTCTCTTAAATTGCTCAGCTTGGAAAAGCATAGGCAATAACTCTTAGCTAACAGAATTTCAATAGCGTCATAAATTCTACCTTTGGAAAATATTCAAACCAAGACATCCATTCACATTCTTCACCCCTTCTACTCATCTGCACAGAATAAGATGTCAATTTTGGTCTCTTGGAAGACCCAATTCTGGTTGTTTGGCATTTAGGATTGATTCCCTGTCAGTTAAAAGAAAAAAAAAGTGTGGTCAAGTGAGGCAGGGCTTCCATCCTAACCTAGTAGCTCAAGATTTAAAAGATGACAATCTGCTGGTTCCAAAATGACTCTCAATAGAATTGACAGCAGTTGTCATTTTTTTTTCAATTTAATTTGTTTTTCAAGACATTTTTTAAACCAAAGGAAGCAGCACTATTTTTTTTAATTTAAATGTTTTTTTCTCCTTGAGTTTAGAGATATCTGGTAAAATGTTACTGTTTTTATAAAAAAGCAATGTGAAAATACTGAACTGTGGTCAGGGTTCTTTAAAAACTAAGGGAAAAAAGACAACCATATTTCTCTGAACTTATCCTGCCTATAGTTCTTTGTTCTTCCCCAGAAATAATAAGATGGATGGACTATCCTGGGCTGCAAAAGTCATTTCTGTCAGGAGACATTTCAAATCTTCATGGGAGCATGATAAAATATTTTTTTATAAAAATGTTCTTATATCTATCAATTTAAAAGTCAGTGGGTATGTGTAAGATCAGTTTAGATCATGGAATATAGAATTTAAAGTCATGGAGGTCAGGGCTACAGTCCCAGCTTTAGATATTCATAGCTGCATTACTTAATTCTCTGTCTCTTTCTTCATCAATAAAATGAGACTAATAATAATATTCCATGAAGTTTTTTTAAATAATATTAAATGGGATGTCAAATATAGAGTGACTACTAGAGATTTTTTTGGGGGGGAGGATAAGGCTCTTGAAATGTTAGTTTTATTATATAACTTGATGACAGATAGCTAGGTAGACTAATAACTTACTCATAAGCTTTTGCCATCCATGGTTGTATTCTTACCTTCCAGTTACCTTTGTCCATGGGCTTCATTCCCTTCATCTTCCCTGGATTTCTATCCTCCTGGTATTAAATTCATTCTCTTTTAACATTTACTGACAGCCCTCTATGTACTTGGCACTGTGATATATATTCAGAAGGCAAAAAGAGCCAAACGTATTATAGTCCCTGTCCTCAAGGAGCAACCTTTCAGGTGTGTATGTGAGATGAGAAGGAGGGGAGTAGGTAAGAGGAGCCTGACAACATTTATAACGTATACAGTAATCATGATAGAGATGTATAGGAGCTCTTAATCTGCCTTCGTTGGGGTGAGGTGGAGGACGCAGCCAACTTCATAAACAAAATTTTTGCTGAGGTGAATGTGATTTCAGAATTAATTCTCAGTATAAGGAACATTAACATGCAAAAACAGTAATCTCCTGTAAGAAAAGGGGTTGGATGTAGTTGGAATTCATGGAAGGATCAGGATCACTGGCAGTTAAGTATAGGATTGGGGTGTTATCTTCTAGAATTATGGAATTACAAACTAGAATGAACTTAATGAATAATAAAAGCAATAATAAAAGCAATAAAAACAGCAATAATTACATACCATTTGTTGTGTGCCAGGACAATTTTTACATATTAACTTCTTTAATACTCAGAAATACTCTCTAAAGTAAATATTATTATTATCCTCATTTCAGAGGAGAGAAAATCTGAGATATAGAAAGGTTAAAGAGGGGCACCTGGGTAGCTCAGTTGGTTAAATGGCTCTCAGTTTCAGTTTAGATCTTAACTTTGTGATCTTGTGATGTTGGGATTGAGTCCCATGTAGGGCTCTGTACTGAGCACGGTGTTGGCTTCAGATTCTTTTTTTTTTTTTTTTAAAGATTTTATTTATTCATTTGACACAGAGAGAGAGATTACAAGTAGGCAGAGAGGCAGGCAGAGAGAAAGGAGAGAGGAGGAAGCAGGCTCCCTGCTGAGCAGAGAGCCCGATGTGGGCCTCGATCCCAGGACCCTGGGATCATGACCTGAGCCGAAGGCAGCGGCTTTAACCCACTGAGCCACCCAGGCGCCCTTGGCTTCAGATTCTTTCTCCCTCTCCCTCTCCCTGTGTTCTCCCCACTCTTTCCCTCTCTTTGAGCGAAAGAAAGAAAGAAAGAAGAAAGAAAGAAAGAAAGAAAGAAAGAAAGAAAGAGAAAGAAACAAAAGAAACAAGATGGCAAAGGAATAGGAGACCAAAATATCATCAGGTCTCAGAAGTTTGGCTGGTTCTCAAACCATTCTGAATACCTACACACTCAATAGGAGATCAAAGATAAGAAGAACAGCAATTCTAGAAACAGAAAAGCGACCACTTTCTGGAAAGTAGGACATCTGGAGAAGTGAATCCAAGGCAATACATGGGAAGATAGACCACAGGGGGAGGGGCTGGCTCCAGGCACATGGTAGAGCAGATAGACCACGGTGGGAGGGGCTGGCTCCAGGCACATGGTAGAGCAGATAGACCACGGGGGGAGGGGCTGGCTCCAGGCACATGGTAGAGCAGCAGAGCACAAAATCAGAACTTTTAGAAGTCTGCTCCACTGAGGGACATCACTCCAAAGGCTAAGTTACGTATAGGAAGTTAAGTATAGTTAAGTACAGGGTTAGAGCCCTCACAGGAATAGTGTGGTCTTAGGACCCATGGGGTCACAAAAAAACCAGGGGTGTCTGAAGGTGCAGAGCTCCCAGGTATTGGAGGGGGGAAGCTGGCTATAAAGATGGAGCCAAGCAGTGGGTTCTCAGCTCAGGGTTATATTAAACCATGATCTGAGGCACAGTCGGGCCACTGCTATTCAAGCAGGGACCCCACAAGCAACAGATCTGGGGAGACCCCCCTCCTCCTTCCTCCACGGGGAGTGGTGCGGGAGCACGCTGAAGGAATCTGCTGGGTTTGGAGACTCCAAATGGGGATGCGCACCACAGATAAAAACATTTGGTCACAGGCCAAGTGAGCATGGAGTGTGGCTGGAGACCAGGGAGACAGGAGGGATTGACTGCTTTTCTCTGAGGGCGTGTTGAGGAGTGGGGCCCTGAGCTCTCAGCTCCTATGGGACCAGAGATTGGGAGGCTGCCTTTTTCATTCCCATCCTCCAAAGCTGTATGGAAAGCATTCAGGGAACAAAAGCTACCGAGAGTAAACCAGAGCAGATTACTTAGCCTGGCCCCTGGCAAGGGCTGTGCTATTCTGCCTTGGCAAAGACATTTGAGAATCACTGCAACAGACCCCTCCCCCAGAAGATCAGCAAGAACATCCAGCCAAGACAAAGTTCACCAATTAATGAGAACTGTGGAACTCCAGAGCTAGGAAAGCAACACATACAATTTATGGCTTTTTTTCCCATGAGTCTCTAGTTTCTCAAAGTTATTTTATTTTATTTTATTTTTTTCTTCTATTTTTTTAAAATTTTTTCACTTTCCAATTTTAACATCTTTTAACTGTCTTATCAATACCTTTTTAAAATCTTTTAAAATTTTCATTGTTATAGCCATAGTCTATCCCTTCATTGTATTTAACTTTATTTTTTGTATACATATAGGTTTTTTTTCTTAAAAATTTTGGGATACAGTTTCTTCTAATAGATCAAAATATACCCTAAATCTAGGGCATAGCTTTATTCTAGTCTCCAGCCTGATCACATTCTTTCCTCTTTTTTTTTTCCTTTTCTCAAACAACTTCTTATCGATTCCTTTTTTAGAATCATTTTAATTTTCATCTTTACAGTCCTATTGCATACCTTCATCATGTTTACCTTTATTTTTGTATTTATATAAGTTTTTCTTTCTTTAAAATTTTGGGAGATAATTTCTTCTAACAGATCAAAATGCACCCAAAATCAAGTGTGTGGCACTCTTCTATTCACCAGTCTAATATATATTTTTTTCTTATTTTTTCCCTCATTTCTTCTCCCCCTCAGTTCTGGGTCTCTTCTGACTTGGTCAGTGTATATCTTTCTGGGGTCATTGCTACCCTTTTACTATTTTGTTCTCTCATTCACCTATTCTTACCTGGATAAAATAATAAGGCAGAAAAACTCACCACAAAAAAAGAACAAGAGGCAGTACCAACAGCTAGGGACCTAATCAATATGAACATTAGGAATATTTCAGAACTAGAGTTCAGAATGATGGTTATCAAGGTGCTAGCTGGACTCAAAAAAAGCATGGAAGATACTAGACAATCCCTTTCTAGAGAAATAAAATTCCTTCCTGGAGAAATAAAAGAACTAAATCTAATCAAGTTGAAATTAAAAAAGCTATTAATGAGGTGCAATAAAGAATGGAGGCTCTTACTGCAAGGATAAATGAGGCAGAAGAGAGAATTAGTGATAGAGAAGACCAAATGATGAAGAATGAAGAAGCAGGGCAAAAGAGAGACAAACAACTAATGGACCATGAGGGGAGAATTCAAGAGATAAGTGATACAATAAGATGAAACAATAGTAGAATAATTGGGATCCCAGAAGAAGAAGAAAGAGAGAGAGAGGGGCAGAAGGTATATTGGAGCCAATTATAGTAGAGAATTTTCCTAATTTGGTGAAGGGAACAAGCATCAAAATCCAGGAGACACAGAGAACTCACTTCAAAATCAATAAAAATAGGTCCACACTCCATCATCTAATAGTAAAGGAATTTGCAAACACCAAGCCATCCCTATAGGAAATATTGAAAGGGGTCCTCTAAGCAAAGAAGGAGCCTAAAAGTAACAGACCAGAAAGGAACAGAGACAACATATAGTAACAGTTACCTTACAGAAAATACAATGACACTAAATACATACCTTTCAATAGTTACCCTAAATATAAATGGGCTAAATGCCCCAATCAAATGACACAGGGTATCAGAATGGATTTAAAAAAAAAAAGACCCATTGATATGCTGTCTACAAGAAACTCATTTTAGACCTCAAGACACCTCTAGATTTAAAGTGAGGGGGTGGAAAACAATTTACTATGCTAATGGACATCAAAAGACAGCTGGGATGACAAATTAGATTTTAAGCCAAAGACTATAATAAGAGATGAGGAAGGACACTATATCATACTTAAAGGGTCTTTACAACAAGAAGATCTAACAATTTTAAATATCTATGCCCCTGACATGGGGGCAGCCAATTATATAAACCAATTAATAACAAAATCAAAGAAACACATCAACAATAATACAATAATAGTAGGTAATATTAACACCTCCCTCACTGAAATGGACTGATCATCTAAGCAAAAGACCAAAAAGGAAATAAAGGCTTTAAATGACATACTGGACCAGTTGGACATCACAGATATATTCAGAACATTCCATCCCAAAGCAACAGAATAGACATTCTTCTCCAGTGCACACGGAACATTCTCCAGAATAGATCATATCCTGGGTCACAAATAAGGTCTCAACTGGTACCAAAAGATGGCGATCATTCCCTGAATATTTTCAGACCATAATGCTCTGAAACTAGAACTCAACCACAAGTGGAAAGTTGGAAAGAACTAAAATACATGGAGGCTAAAGAACATCCTACTAAAGAATGAATGGGTAAACCAGGAAATTAAAGAAGAATTTTTAAAAAATTCATGGAAACAAATGAAAATGAAAACACATCTGTTCAAAATCTTTGTGACACAGCAAAGGTGGTCCTGAGAGGAAAGTATATAGCAACCCAAGACTTTCTCAACAAACAATAAAATTCTCAAGTACACAACCTAACCCTACACCTAAAAGACCTGGAGGAAGAACAGCAAAGAAAGCCTAAACCCAGAGGGAGAAGAGAAATAATAAAAATCAGAGCAGAAACCAATGAAATAGAAACCAAAAGAACAGTAGAACAAATCAACAAAACAAGGAGCTGGGCCTTTGAAAGAATTAAGAAGATTGATAAACCCCTGACTAGATTTATCAAAAGAAAAGAGAAAAAGACCCAAATTAACAAAATTATGAATGAAAGGGAGAGATCACAACCAACACCAAAGAAATACAAACAATTTTAAGATCATATTATGAGCAACTCTACACCAGCAAATTTGACAATCTGGAAGAAATGGATGCATTCTTAGAGACATATAAACTACCAAAACTGAACCAGGAAGAAACTGAAGACCTGAATAGACCCATCACCAGTAAGGAGATTGAAGCAGTCATCAAAAAATCTCCCAAAAAATAAGAGCCCATGGCCAGACAGCTTCCTAGGGGAATTCCACCAAACATTTAAAGAATTAATACCTATCCTTCTGAAACTGTTCCCAAAAAATAGAAATGGAAGGAAAACTTCCAAACTCATTTTATGAGGCCAGCATTACCTTGATCCCAAAACCAGGCAAAGACCCCATCAAAAAGGAGAATTACAGACCAATATCCTTGATGAACATGGATGCAAAAATTCTCACCAAAATACTAGCCAATAGGTTCCAACAGTACATTAAAAGGATTATTCAACATGNGATTTATTCCTGGGATGCAAGGTTGGTTCAACATCCACAAATCAATCAATGTGATACAATACATTAATAAAAGAAAGAACAAGAATCATAGGATACTCTCAATAGATGCTAAAAAAGCACTTGACAAAGTACAGCATCCTTTCCTGATCAAAACTCGTCACAGCGTAGGCATAGAGGGTACATACCTCAATATCATCAAAGCTATCTACAAAAAACCCACAGCAAAAGTCATTCTCAATGGGGAAAAACTGAGAGCTTTCCCCTAAGTTCAGGAGCAGCAGAGCTGTCCACTATCACCACTGCTATTCAACATAGTACTAGAAGTCCTAGCCTCAGCAATCAGACAACAAAAAGAAATAAAAGGCATCCAAATCGGCAAGGAAGAAGTCAAACTCTCACTCTTTGCAGATGATATGATACTTTATGTGGAAAACCCAAAAGTCTCTAATCTAAAACTGCTAGAACTCATACAGGAATTTGGTAAAGTGTCAGGATATAAAATGAATGCACAGAAATCAGTTGCATTTCTATATATCAACAGCAAGACAGAAGAAATAGAAATTAAGGAGTTGATCACATTTACAATTTCACCCAAAAACTATAGGATACCTAGGAATAAACCTAACCAAAGAGGCAAAGAATCTATACTCAAACTATAAAGTACTCATGAAAGAAATTGAGGAAGACACAAAGAAGTGGAAAAACATTCCATGCTCATGGATGGGTAGAATAAATATTGTGAAAATGTCTATGCTACCTAGAGCAATCTACACATTTAATGCAATCCCCATCAAAATACCAGCAATTTATTTCAAAGAAATGGAACAAATAATCCTAAAATTTATATGGAACCAGAAAAGACCCTGAATAGCCAGAGAAATGTTGAAAAGAAAAAGCAAAGTTGGCGGCATCACAATTCCAGATTTCAAGCTCTATTACAAAGCCGTCATCATCAAGACAGTATGGTACTGGCACAAAAACAGACACATAGACCAGTGGAACAGAATAGAGAACCCAAAAATGGACCCTCAACTCTATGGTCAACTAATCTTCAACAAAGCAGGAAAGAATGTCCAATGGACAAAAGACAGTCTCTTCAACAAATGGTGTTGGGAAAACTGGTCAGCCACATGCAGAAAAATGAAACTGGATCATTTCCTTACCACACACACAAAAATAGACTCAAAATGGATGAAAGACCTCATTGTGAGTCAGGAATCCATCAAAATTCATCAAAATTGAGGAGAACACAGGCAGCAACCTCTTCGACCTCAACCGCAGCAACTTCTTCCTAGGAACATCACCAAAGGCAAGGGAAGCAAGGGCAAAAATGAACTATTGGGACTTCATCAAGATTAAAAGCTTTTGCACAGCAAAGGAAACAGTCAACAAAACCAAAAGACAACTGACAGAATGGGAGAAGATATTTGCAAATGACATATCAGATAAAGGACTAGTATCCAAAATCTATAAAGAACTTATTAAATTCAACATCCAAAAAATAAATAATCCAATCAAGAAATGGGCAGAAGACATGAACAGACATTTATCCAAAGAGGACATCCAAATGGCCAACAGACACATGAAAAAGTGCTCAAAATTACTTGGCTTCAGGGAAATACAAATCAAAACCACAGTGAGATACCACCTCACACCAGTCAGAATGGCTAAAATTAACAAGTCAGGAAATGACAGATGTTGGTGAGGATGCAAGGAAAGGGGAACCCTCCTACACTGTTGGTGGGAATGCAAGCTGGTGCAGCCACTCTGGAAAACAGTATAGATGTTCCTCAAAAAGTTGAAAATAGAGCTACCCTATGACCCAAAAATTACACTATTGAGTATTTACCCTAAAGATACAAATGTGGTGATCGGAAGGGGCATGTGCACCCAAATGTTTACAGCAGCAATGTCCACAATAGACAAACTATGGAAAGAATGTAGATGTCATCAACAGATGAACAGATAAAGAAGATGTGCTATATATATATACAATGGAATACTACTATGCAGCCATCAAAAGAAATGAAATCTTGCTGTTTGCAACAACATGGGTGGAAGTAGAGGGTATTATGCTAAGCGAAATATGTCAATCAGAGAAAGACAATTATCATATGATCTCTCTAATATGAGGAATTTGAGAGGCAGGGCAGGGGATCGTGTAGGGTGGAGGGAAAAAATGAAACAAGATGGGATTGGGAAGGAGACAAACCGTAAGACTCTTAATCTCATGAAAGAAACTGAGGGGTGCTGGGGTCTGGCAGGGAGGGATATGGTAGCTGGGTTATGGACGTTGGGGAAGGTATGTGCTATGGTGAGTGCTGTGAAAGGTGTAAGCCTGATGATTCACAGACCTGTATCCCTGGGACAAATAATATATTATATGTTAATAAAAGAAAGAAGGAGAAAGAAAGGAAGAAAAGAAAGAAAGAAAAGAAAAGAATGAAAGAAAGAAAGAAAGAAAGAAAGAAAGAAAGAAAGAAAGAAAGAAAGAAAGAAAAAGAGAGGAAGAAAAGAAAGAAAGAAAGATTAAACAATTTGCCTAGGAATATTCCATCTAGTAAGTATCAAAGCTGAGATTCAAAACCAGTCATTTTGGGTCTGAAGCCAGAGTCTCACACACAATGCTATTTTGCTTTTTTGTTTTTGTGTTTTCAATGAAGGAAACTTGCACCCAGCCAGCCAAAGAATGAGAGCCCTACATGAGGGAAGGTCCTCCTATTACAGTGGCTTTATCACCCCTACCCTGACAGGCTGCCACTAGAGAAACAAAATTACCTAAGTGCCTAGCCATCTGTAGTTAAAAGGGACATCAAATCCTTGTAGCTAAAATTAGCCCACAACATGTGCTCATGATGGTTGTGGAGCAAAGATTGGAAATAAAGACAAAAATACAAAGCAATAAAGAAATAAGGTGTGCAGGCTTTAGGGTTTCTTCATACTTAGTGTATCATTGACTTCTTGGAATAAGACATTCCTTCTTTGGGCACCACACAGGTATGCATCTATAAATCAGTAGAAATTCTTACCTCATAATGCAGGGAAGATCCAGTGTCATGTGTTCTCCCTTAGACTAAGACATAGGCAAGAATGGTTGTTCACTTCTTTCCTTCCTCTATTCTTTTTCCACTTCTTTCTTTTTTCTTTCCTTCCTCTTTGCTTCCCTTCCTCCCTTTTAATATCCCTCCTTTCCTTTTTTCCTTCTTTCCTTCCTTATTCTTATTCTTTCTTCCAAATTACTATCTAGTAACTCTTCCACTCCCTGAATGGTCTTTTGTCATTGTGTCTAGCAATAAAGCTTTAATGACAAAAAAAAGGAGAAATACAATAATTCTGAGAACTGTTGGTGATTACTCACCGAATTAATAGAAGGCTTAGAAAAAGGTAGAATGACCTAATCTCATTTTAAAGCTCAGAATCATAATAAACATTGAGTTAAATCCATTTATGGTCCCCACTGTAAAATATTTCAAGCTTTCAAGATATCAGTTATTTGTAATACCATACCCCTGGCCCACCACTCAAGGGCAACTGTTTCTTAAGTAACATAATGAAATTGTTATTTAAGAACAAATTTCAGTAGAGTTACAATCATAAACTTCAGAGTTGAAAGGTATCATGAAAGAATGCATTCCCAAAACTTGGTCCAACTAAATAGTAGTTCTGAGCTAGAAAAAATATACATTCAGTCTGAGAGGTCCTGTCTTTACTTTAAATTTATACATGTATTTTATGTAGGAGAAAAATACTTTTTATAATATGCCGCCCTTCCAGTTTCATACGTACTTACTTAATGACCCAGGAACACACATTAATGCATATTTTCATTTATACACAGATGATATCATTAGTAAGAATTTTCACAAAATTAATCTTTACAAGTTTCAAACAAGTTTCAAAAAAAGTAACTTCTGAAATAAACAGAAGGCAATAAAAAAAGATACAGAAAAAAAAGAAAAAAGAAAAAAAGAAAAGATAATTGAAGATTCCAAAATATGTCATAATTTCCCTATTTTATTATAGTCTCTCCATTAGTTGTTTGCCTTATAAATGAAAGTATGAAGCAAATATAATGTATTCATGCACCATCTCCTTAGGTATAAAGGTTAAGAAAAATTGATTACAAACAAATGAGATCTATGACAAAGGCAGAGAAGTTGAACAGCCCCCCAAATTAATCAGCATATAAATTAATCTTGCTTCCAAACAAAAAGTAGAACAGGAAGCATTGTCATCAATAATCTACTATGCCAAGACATTCTCTAGGATGAATACTAATGAATATAAGCAAATAATAGCTGGACGAGTAATATAAATACTTAAAAAGTTAAGAGAAAAAGTCTGAACATTTTGTAGTCTCTGAACTATATTGTAAATGTCTCATTATTATCAACAATAGTGTGATCATAGTAATTGATTACCATTTAGAGGGCACCTACAGAGAATAGTGCCCCACACTATGCAAAGAACTTCCCACTTGCATTCTCTAGTTTTCACATTTATTTTGCAAGGCAAGTATTATATTACCTCCATTTTACAATCTAGCAACTGAACCTTAGAAAGTTTAAGTGTTGTACCTATAGGCCTGTGACACTGACCCTAGATCTTCTGACTTCAAAGGGTAGACCCTTTCCACAATGCAGAGAAAGACTGAGAGTACTTTTGCAAAAGCATATAATTTTAATGATATAATTTTTATTTTTATAATCATGGTGTTCATTGACTAATTGTTATCTTCAATTTATTTCAGAAGTTACACATTTTTTTCTACAAAGTTTCATACTGCCTTTTAACCACCTTTTTTTTTAACCACCTAACTTTTGACATGTTCTAGAAATGACTCCATAAAGCAATTTTGACAAATGAAGGACAGAGATGACCATCTAAGACAATTTCTGAGAGGAGGAACTCTCAGGAGGGATGATTTTTTCACCACATTACATACATGGAAATCCTTCCTTTTCGACCCCAACCAACATGTGTGATTATAAACTGTTCTAGGGAAAATAGTAGTCATACATTAATTCTTAAATAGACTGTCATACATTAGGAATAGGTAGGAAATTTTCAAAGTTGTGAAATACTGACAATAAAATTACACATGCTCTGACTGAGGAAAGGAAAAAAGAAAATAAACATTGTGTGAATGTGAATAAGGTTTCTCTCTAAATCAGTTAAATCTTACTTTGTAAAGCTCAGGTTGCATGGTTGTTCAAAACATCCTTGAACAATGTCTTTTTAAAAAAAATGTGTTTAATGGGTGCCTGGGTGGCTCAGTCAGTGAAGGGTCTACCTTCAGCGCAGGTGATGATTCCAGGGTCCTGGAACTGAGTCCCACACCAGGCTCTTTGCTCAGTGGGTTTTCTCCCTCTCCCACTAATGCTCCCGCTGATTGTACTTCCTCTCTCTCTCTCTCTCTCTGTCAAATAAATAAAATCTTTTTAAAAAAATGTGTTTAAGAGGTCCCTGGGTGGTTCAGTTGATTCTATGTCCAACTCTTGATTTCAGCTTGGATCATGATCTTAGGTCTTGGGATCAAGCCCCACTTCATGCTCCTCACTCAGTGGGGAGTCTGCCTAAATTCTCTCTTACCCTCCCTCTGCTCCTCCCTCACTTGTGCACACACTCTATCTCTCAAATTAAATAAATATTTTTTAAATGTGTTTAATAATTAGGAACACAAACAACCTAAAAGTCCATCATGACACATCATGGTATCTATCCATGTAATACTATATTTGGCTGTCATCTATATGGTAATATAGAACTATATTTAAAGCAAGAATGATAACTACAGTAGATTGTTAAATAGAAAACTAGATTATACAGGTGCCTGGACAACTCAGTGGGCTAAACGTCTGACTCTTGATTTCAGCTCAGGTCATTTTCTCAAGGTTATGAAATTGAGCCCCACATTGGGCTCTGTACTCAATGGGCTGCTTAAGATTCTCTCTCTCCCCTGCCCCTTGCCCCACTCATATTCTCTCTCTCAAATAAATAAATCTTCAGAAAAAGTAATTATAAAAATACTAAACATACTTTGAGCCCATTTTAAAAGGATATTAAAAATCATGTATTTTTTCATTAAGGAAAGATTATTTTTATAATTCTGGATATATGAATATTAGATAGTTTTTAAAAACCAAACTCTACTGAATTTACATAGTAAAAGAGAAAATTAACATGTGATTATACTAAAATATACCTATGGGAGAATTCATAAAATTCAGGACATTCTTGAAGAAAATTCTATTTTAAGAGGAGAAAAGTATTTAGCTAGATATGATGGCCAATTTTTACTATAGTAAAACAAGCAATGAACATCATACTATTGAAATGCCAAGACCATTTTCACTAAAATGAGGGGAAATACTGGAATACCACTATCTGCACAATTATTCAGCATTGTAAATAAGCAATGCAATAAAAAAACAAACAAGGTATATAATTATTGTAAACAAAAAGACAATACTATTATTTGTAAATTATTTTACAGTTAAAATGAACTATAAAATATACAATAAATACTAAGAAAGCCTGATAAGAAAACTGGCTAAAAGAAAATTATTTTTTGGACTTTTTTAAATTCTAAAAACCATTGAAATATGCATATTTCAAATTTGAAATATGTATATTAATACGCTGCTGACAATAGTTATGAAATTATAATGTACTTTGTAATAAATTAAAAATTAAAGTCATTAAATATTTTAAATAAATGAACCTGAATAAAAGGACTAAGTGATGTCTATACAGTATTCCTGAATTATAAGATAATATAAAAAAATTCTCTTAATACATATTAGTGTTAATTAATACATATTAATATTAAATTCCAGTTCAAAAAACCAAAAATCTACATTCCAGTCACCCCTTCCAACTGCTGACTCCTAAACTATATTATATTATATTATATTATATTTTATATTGTATCCAGTGAAGACACAAATAGCCAGAATAAAACAGCAATGGAGAGGCTTAATTTAATGCGACTGCATTCAAAATCAAAACTGTCAAAAGAAATTGTGAAGATTTTTTTACATACATAGGAAAATATGCGTTTCTAAGAAGTTTTTTGAAGAAAAGATATAAGTAAATGGCCTATCATATATATATATATTTATTATGTTAGCTATTAAAATCAAAACCCTGTCATTAGCAAAAGCGAAGACCAAAAACAAAGCAAAACAAAAACAAAAAACAGGAAATAAGTTGCAATATAGACACATAACTCTAAGTACTTGTGGAAAATCAATATATTTAATTGTGATCCTAGCATAAATATCTCCACATCTTAAAGTGAAAAAACTAAATATTATCTTTGTAGCATAAAATAACAGATTTCAGAAGGATTGGAATATAAATATAAAAAGCCTAACTACAGAATAACAAATTTAAGGAAATATTTATAAAACATAAAAGGTAAGGGGACCTTTATGAAATAATAAGTCCAGATGTCATAAAAGATAGCACTGATAGATAATTGCATAAACTTTGAATAGAAAGATAAGTAATTCACAGTCAAAATAAAAATAAGATTTAAGAAATTATCTGAAAAAGCCTTAATATTCCTTTCTTTACAGAGATCATGTAAAAATTATTAACAAGATAAATAATATTACTTAATGTAAGAAAATAGAAATTAAAAATGTACACAGAAAAGGGAAGCCAAATGGCCAAAAAACTTTCGAAATATTTTTAATAGTAAACTGAAAATATTGATCAAATCAACATTGAGATTTAATCCACTTCAGTCTATTGAAATTGTAAAATGTTAATCACATTCTCTTCTACAGAAAATGCAGGAAAATGATAATTACATATTGCTTGTAGGAGAATAAAAAACGTGTAAAATTATATATCAGTAATAACTTTTAAAACTATATACTTTAAATCAGAATTTCTATATTGGAAAAACTAAAAGCATATGATAATTATAGGGATCATTGTGATTATAAATTTTATATAAAGTGTTTAATATATATAATATTTTATTAAATTATATAGTGAGCAAGAGTCCAAATAACCCAGAATAAAACAGCAATAGAGAGGTTTAAGAATGAATCTTAGCTGCCACATGCTACTGAGGAGACAGAAATTACACTTCAGTCAATGCTAAAATGAGAGACATTTGCAAACATTTTAGGATTTCTCAGTTGACAACTCAGAAGAGTGCCAACATAGGATTAATGTGACATTTAGTGACATAACCTAGAACTGAAGACCATGTCCTATATGTAAGGGCAAAATTTAAATACACCAGGTTTACAAAGCCTAAAATCAAATCTGAACAGGACAATGGTAATCCGCTAGTAACCTATACACCTGAAGGTTAAGAAGAGAACTTAAGTTGCTTTAGAAAAGTTTCCACTATCACCAAAAGCAATCTACACATTCAATGCAATCCCTATCAAAACCATCAGCATTTTTCACAGACCTGGAACAATCCTAAAATTTGTATGGAATCAGAAAATACCCCAAATAGCCAAAGTAATGTTGAAAAAGAAAACCAAAGCTGGAGGCATCACAATTCTAGACTTCAAGCTATATTGCAAAACGATAAACATCAAGACAGTATGGTCCTGGCACAAAAGCAGGTACATAGATCAATGGAACAGAACAGAAAACTCAGAAAGGGACCCAAAACTCTATGGTCAACTAATCTTTGCAGGAAAAACTATTCAACAAATGATGTTGGGAAAGTATATCCAACAAATGGATAATGTATATCCAACATTAAAGTATAAAGCAGTAAAGTATATCCAACAAATGGAAAATTGGACAGCCACATGCAGAAGAATGAAACTGGACCATTCTCTTACACCATACACAAAGATAAACTCAAAATGGATGAAAGACTTAAATGTGAGATGGAATCCATCAACATCTTTGAGGAGAACACAAACAGAAACCTCTGTAAACTTAGCTGCATCTGGGGCACCTGGGTGGCTCAGTGGGTTAAAGCTTCTGCCTTTCGCTCAGAACATGATATCAGGGTCCTGGGATCGAGCCCTGCATCGGACTCCCTGCTCAGCAGGGAGTCTGCTTCCTCCTCTCTCTCTGCCTGANGATATCAGGGTCCTGGGATCGAGCCCTGCATCGGACTCCCTGCTCAGCAGGGAGTCTGCTTCTTCCTCTCTCTCTGCCTGACTGTCTGCCTACTTATAATCTCTCTCTCTCTGTCAAATAAATAAATAAAATCTTTAAAAAATAAAAATAATAAACTTAGCTGCATCAAGTTCTTGCTAAACATGTCTCCAAAGGCAAGGCAAACAAAAGCAAAAATGAACTATTGGGACTTCATCAGTATAAAACCTCATGCACAGCAAAGAAACAATCAACAAAACTAAAAGGCAACCTATGGAATGGGAAAAGTTATTTGCAAATGACATATCAGATAAAGGGCTAGTATCAAAGATCTATAAAGAACTAATAGAACTCAACACCCAAAACAAAAAATCCAGTTGAGAAATGGAAGAAGATGTGATGCCTGGGGGGCTCAGTCAGTTAAGCATCTGCCTTTGGCACAGGTCATGATCCCAGGGTCCTGGAATCGAGTCCTGAATTGGGCTCCCTGTTCAGTGGGGAGTCAGCTTCTCCCTCTGCCTACTGTGCCTGCCACTCCCCCTGCTTGTACTATCTCTCTGACAAATAAATAAATAAAATCTTTAAAAAAAAAAAAAGAAATGGGAGAAGACATGAACAAACACTTCTCCAAAAAAGACATACAAATGGCTAACAGATATGCATGAAAATCTGCTCCACATCACTCAGCATCAGTTAAATACAAAACAAAACTACAATGAGATACTATCTCATACCAGTCAGAATGGCTAAAATTAACAACTCAGGAAACAACAGATATTGGTGAGGATGCGGAGAAAGCATAACCCTCTTACACCATTGGTGGGAATGCAAACTGTAGCAACCACTCTGGAAAACAGCATGGAAGCTCCTCAAAAAGTTAAAAAATAGAACTACCTTACAACCCAGCAATTGCACTTCTAGGTATTTATCCAAAGAATACAAAAATAGTGATTCAAAGAGGCAAATGCATCCCCAATGTTTATAGCAGCAATGTCCACAATAGCCAAAATATGGAAAGAGCCAAGATGCCCATCAAGAGATACATAAGGAAGAGGTGGCATACTTTTGTGTATATGCACATATATATGCACAATGGAATATTACTTAGCCATCAAAAAGAATGAAATCTTTTTCCATTTACAATGATGTGGATGGAAATAGAGGGTATTATGCTAAGCGAAATGAGTCAGAGAAAGACAAATACCATAAGATTTCACTCATATGTGCAATTTAAGAAACAAAATAGATGAAGGTAGGGGAAGGGAAGGATAAATAAGATAAAAAGAAAGAGGGAGGAAAACCATAAGAGACTCTTAACCATAGGAAACAAACTGAGGATTGCAGGAGGGGAGGTAGCTGGGGGGATGGGGTAATTGGGTGATGGGCATTAAGGAGAGCACTTGATGTTATGAGCACTGGGTGTTATACGCAACTGATGTATCACTGAATTCTACTCCTGAAACTAACATTACCCTATATGTTAACTAAATTGAATTTTAAAAAAAATTAAAAATAAAGAAAAGTATCCATCATGAAGAGCCTCTGTAAAGTTTTATCTATCAAAAAGTATAAGGCACACACACACAAAAAAACAAAATACCCATACCAACAAACAAAAACAGAACCAAATGATTAAAAGTCAAAAGAAAGAATAAACAATAGAAATAGACCTTCAGATGATTCATATATTAGAATTATCCAACAGGGACTTTCAAATAACTAAGATCAATTTTTTCAAAAAAGTTAAAATGCAAAGCAGAAGAGAGAGAATTTTATACGAAAATTATAACTTACAAATGGACATTTTAAAACTGAAAATTAGAAAAAAGGAAATTTAACATCATAAGAAGTACCAAAATTTAGAATTCATTTGTTAAATCTATACATAATTATTGAGAAACTACTTCCAGATACTATTCTAGGAAAGAAAGAAACAAAACAGTGAACAAAACAAAATCTTCTTCCTTTCTAGATCTTATGATGTAATGAGGGAAACAGAAAATAAAATATGTAAGTAAAAAAAATCTTATAATATATTAGAGAGGAATAACTGAATGTGATATTAGATGGGAAAGAGATACTGCAAAGATTATAACTGAATGAAGGGGGTAAAATAACAAGATACGTAAAATCTAAAGAAAGACCTTCCTGCCAGAGGAAATAACAAATTTAAAGGTCTGAGAGGATGGTGATTTGTCTGCTAAAGAAAAATAAGGAGTTTAATGTCATTGTAATAGTAAAACATAAGCTTTTTAACCAAGGTAAGGGTTTTGGGTGTTACTCTGAGTGAGATGAGAAGGCATTAAAGGGCTTTTAGTGGAACAGTGACATGATCTGATGTACATTTTAATATAT
>LNAC01000371.1:148394-258866 GCA_002007465.1 Ailurus styani | reverse complement strand
ATCCCAGTACTCTGAGATCATGACCTAAGCCAAAAGCAGAGGCTTTAACCCACTGAGCCACCCAGGCGCCCACATTTTAATACTTTTGCATTTGAGATTAGACTGTAGGAGCTAAGAACAAAATTAGAGTATTTTGGAATCTACCGCAATAATTCAAATAAGAGATGGTGGGGGTGGCGCCTGGTGCAGATGGTTAGGCCTTTGCCTTCAGCTCACGTCATGATCTCCAGGTCTGGGGATTGAGCCTCACATTAGGCTCCTGACTGGTTCAGCTGGAAGCCTGCTTCTCCCCCTGCTTGTATGCTCTCTCTCTCTCTCTCTCTCTCTCTCTCAAATGATTTAAAAAAATCTTTTTAAAAAAGTAAGGGATATTAGTGATTGAACCAACATGGTGGCAGTGGAGAAAGTAAGAAATATTTATATTCTGGATGTATTTTAATCAAGGGTCAGCAGGGAATATAAAAGATAGAGGGGACTTAATGGTGACTCCAAATTTTTTGGCTGACCAACAGAAGGGATGAAGTTTCCATTGAGTGAAATGGAGAAAACAGAGTATAGAAGTGGTGGGGAAGTTCAGGGGTTGAGTTTCAATTATATTGAATAGGGGATAACTATTAGACATCTAAGTAGAGAGCCAAGTAAAATGTCAGGTACATGAAACAGGAATTTTAGGGAAAAATTCAGAGAGGATCCAAATCTCAATAATTTAAATATATAAGTTATATTTAAAATTATGAGCCTAGATGAAATCCCTAAGGTGTAATAAGCAGATGCATGTGAAAAATTTTAAATTACTGTTCTCTGAAAAAGAATAAAACAAGCATAGAACAAGCATTTGTTTATGAAAAGTGAAATGGTTTGTTGTTTGAAGTATTTTTTAAGATACATTCTCTCATTTTATATGATAGTAAAGAAACACCTAGATATAATTTTCACACTAAATAATCTTTTAAAAGTAAGGGTGGTCTTCCTGAAATCATAAAACTCTACACAAGAGCACAGGCAGTAATTTCTCTGACATTGGTGATAGCAACATTTTTCTGGATATGTTTCCTAAGACCAGGGAAATAAAAGCAAAAATAAACTATTGGGACTATATCAAAATAAAAACTTCTGCACAAAGAAGGAAATAAATTAATTAATAGGCAACCTACTGAATGGGAGAAGATATTTGTAAATGACATATCTGATAAAGGGTTAGTATCCCAAATATATAAAGAACTTATAAAACTCAATACCCAAAAAAGAAATAGTCCAATTAAGAAATGGGCAGAAGACACGAACAGACATTTCTCCAAAGAAATATAGATGGCCAACAGATACATGAAAAGATACACAACATCACTCATCATCAGGGAAATGCAAATCAAAACCACAATAAGATATCACCTCATAGCTGTCAGAATGGCTAAAATCAAAAACACAAGAAACAAAAGTGTTAGCAAGGATGTGGAGAACAGGAATCCTTGTAAGAGTGCAAACTGGTACAGCCACTGGAAAAATAGTATGGAGTTTCCTCAAAAAGTTAAAAATAGAATTACCCTATGACCTAGTCATCACACTACTAGGTATTTACCCACAAATGATAAAAACATTAATTCAAAGGGATACATGCACTCTATGTTTATTACATTACTATTTACAATAGCAAAATTATGGAAGCAGTTCAAGTGTTCAATAATAGGTGAAAGGATAAAGTTGAGGTGCTATAAATGGAATATTACTCAGCTATAAAAAATTAAATCTTGCCATTTGCAACAACATGTGTGGAGCTAGAGAGAAAGCAAAATAAGTTAAGGAAAGACTAATAGCACATGATTTCATTCATATGTGTGATTTATGAACAGAACAAACTAGCGAAGGAAAAAGAGAAAGAGAGAGAGAGAAACCAAGAAACTATAGAAAACCAACTCATGGTTACCAGAGGGAAAGTGCATGAGAAAATGGGTTAAATAGGTGATGGGGATTAAGGAGTGCACTTGCTATGATAAGCACTGGATGAAGTATGGAAGCGTTGAATGACTAAATTGTACACCACACTACATTAACTATACTGGAATTAAAATTTTAAAAACTTAACAACAACAAAAAAAGTAAGGGTGGTATTTGTAGGATACTAGTAAATCAATTCATTATTTGAGAACTTGTAAATAAAAAGGGAAATAAGAGTCAGTCATCTATCTTGCCTTTCCAATCAAACTTTACCATGCAGTAACCAAACTGGAATTTAGGGGAAAGTTTTCTTTAAAAGAAGTATTCCAACTAATAATATACAAGAGAAATAGAATTAAAATATCACCATTTGTCATCCCCTAGATATTAAGAATCAGAAGCTGCTAAATCCATTTTAAAAAAGAAAAAGATAATATGTACTTCCTGGAAGAAGTATCCTAGTTGCAAACAAACAAAAACCAACCTGAATCTTATCAAGTCATGAGTTCCAACTACCAATCTATAGGAAATTCAGAGGTTTGTGGGGTTAGTTAAATGGTCTGTTTAGAGGGGAAGAAAGAAGAATGAGATTCACCTGAAATGACATGAGCAATTTAGATAAAGAAGGTAGCATTTGAGTTGGACTCTGAATAGTAATTGTGATTTCAAAAAAAGAAGGAATTTAAAAGGGTTTCTCATATTGAAGGAACAGACTGAGCAAAGACAAGGAAAGTCTGATATACTAATAGATGGCCAATTTTCTGTGTAGCTGAGGAAGAAGTTTAACAGAATAGTGAAACCTCATTAGAAAGTAAGGTTGGGAGTATGTATGTTTCTTATCTGTACTTTCTAAATTCTCTAAAACTGATGAGGAATTTTTATGTAGTAAATATATTTCTATAATCATATAAATTCAAGTTATTTAGTGGGATTAAATAAAGGCAGTTTTGAGCCAACAAATGGTGGATTTCAAATACCATAATCAAGATGTTTTACCTTCTTCCCCTCACCAGTTTTGGTTGTGCAACCTAAGATATACTTGACTGCAACTCTGTTGTATTAAATACTGATGTTATGGGTGGCACCAGTCATAAATTTTAGAAAAAAATAGGTAGTTTTTACAGAAATTTAAAATCATTACCATTACTGAAGTGTTCAATTTGAAGCCCAGTTAAAGAAATACAAAATTTCTACTCTATCTTCAGGGAAGCCATCCAAGTGTATTTAATGTTGATGCCAATAAATTTTAAAATACACTGTGAATGTAAACAGAGTCAATATAATTTGATATAGGCTCGAATTAAGACAGCTATTAAAGCTATAACTTGATTTCCCAACTGCTCTTCATCCTACAGACTGGGAACAATTTAAAACCTGACGATAAATGATGATCAGTCAAATGGAAGGAGCAGAGACATGTGAGAGAGAGGATAAAAATGGGAAGAGTTATCAACTAAAAAGAGGCAGATACTTCAAAAGACTTTAGCACTGCAAGGACTTGAGAAAAACTCAGGTCTCTTAGTCCCTGGTTCCTGGCAAAGAGGGAGACTAAGGTAGGGTTCAGGGAGCCAAAACAGGTGTGCTCAGACTCTTACCCAAATTGGTGAAGAGTACACACACTGCAAGGGGTATGAACACGTTTTAGCTGAAAAAACAAACAAACAAAAACAAAACTACACACACACACACACACACACACACACACACACACACACACACAACGGAGCCAAGATCTATTCAGAAAAATGGTATCACACCCAAGAGGAGTTTTTAACTCAAGATATCTAGGTCTGAAGAGATCTAGATGAGATGGCGAAACAGAGCAGAGATGTCAGGAGACACAAGAGATCATAACTTTTGAGACCATCAAGGATGCTAAGAATAAAGCAGTTTTGTTCACTGAAAAAAGCAATGCCAAACTAGACCCTTACATTTTGCCTTACTATGTTTTATTTTAGGAAAATTCACCCCAATTGTGTGCTTTTCAACATTTTCTCACCTGTATTAATCAGTATATATTTGATGCCAACTAATTAACATTTGCCTATATTTCTCCATTCATATGTTATTTGGATAGTATGAAATTACTCATAGATATTTGTAGTGTATTTCTTGTTGAGGGCACCAGACATTCATTCATCCAACAAATTATAATTGAGTACATACTATTTGTAAGCTTTGTTGAAAATGCTGGGTGTGATAGATAAAGCAGACATGTTCTCATGGAACACATTCCAGTTGAGATATGAATATTGGGGCACCTGGGTGGCTCAGTGGGTTAAAGCCTCTGCCTTCGGCTCAGGTCATGATCTCAGGGTCCGGAGATCAAGCCCCGCATTGGGCTCTCTGCTCAGCAGGGAACCTGCTTCCTCCTCTCTCTCTCTGCCTGCCTCTCTGCCTACTTGTCATCTCTCTCTCTCTGTCAAGTAAATAAATAAAAAAAAATCTTAAAAAAAAGAGAGATATGAATATTAATAACCAACGTGGTAACAAATTCTAGGTAGGTTGAGGCTTTGAAGAATGAGATGTGACAGTGACTAATGTTAAATTGGGGTGGTCAGGTCAGGAAAGATCTTTGAAAAGGAAGCATTTAAGCTGCATCCTGAATTATAAGAAAGCCAGCTGAAATGAGTGGGATTCAGTGCCTAGGTGAAGGATATGGGATAGAGACAAAACAAGAGTTTTGTGATCTGATACCTTGGAAAATGTTTGGAAAAACCACAGGTGTTTGAGTCTAATCTCATCCGTACTTTGAGCCTCTCTTTTCAGAAGCATCTCTAAGAGAAAAATGCCCAGAGGGAAATTTTTTAAAGTTTGGAATCTTCTCTAACAGAGAAACATGAAGAACTACTACTAACTTGAAAGGAAAATGTAGATTTCTGCAGAGGAAAATAGATAAAGCCATCAAGTTTTTACTGTACCAGCTGAGCTTCAAAGGTGAATTTGATACTTGCTACATCCCCCGCATGCCTGAATGAAATAAATGAGAAATGCAGGAGATGAAGGTACAAATCCAATTTCCCTTTTGCAACAAGACAGAATCAGTAAGTGTTTGCTGCTTTCTTCATTTGAAAACTCATCCATATTTTATCCTCCTTCATAAACAATGTTTAGATAAACCCAGTGAATAATGGGCTTGAAAGCAAATTTTAAAGGTCATCTTGTATATACCCCTTGCTTCAGGCAAGATTGCATTCATGCCCACCCAAGAAGCAGCCTTCTCTTATGTCAGGTTTTGTTTTGGATAATGTTTATTTTTTCTAGGGAGAAGTTGGGGTAGGGAGGAGAGTAGTGAAGAGCATGTTTGCCTTAAAAGCAAAAGCAGAGTTATTTTTAATGTAGGTGCCCTCCCCTCCCTATAATGTCAGGGGCAGAGTATTCTCCAAATGCCTTATACACTTACTTTCAGCTCTAAATGTATTTGTGCAAATCTCATGAATCATCAAACCTTTTGAAAATATTTATAGGGAGAGAAACTCTACCCTTTTCATTAGAGTGAGTAAAACTCACATTTGTATCTTGCTATTGTTTAAGAAGAACAATGGATGGGTGGATGAAAGAGAATGTCAGCTGGATCAACAAACAGCTGTTCCAACAGAAGTCCTGCTATCCTATACAGGAAAGCAGTATTAATTGCTGCCTTCCCTAGAGTCTGTAAAGATGCTCGATCAGTACACAGTACCCCATTTAACTAAAATCAAAAGTTAGAACTAAAATGAGACTTTCATCTCAGTGGCCACCTCACTTCTGAAGAGAAAGCTATAGGCTTTCTTTACTACATTTCCACAAAGACTCCACCACCTTTCAGGGCAATATATTCTAGTGTCTTCTTCAGCTGAAAATTCTGCTGTTGCCACATAACCCAACGTCTTCGTGTCCAGGCATTGATGGAAGCAAGAACTCTTATTTTGTATATTCATATATGGCCCTTATAATATTCGTAGCCTCTTGCAGTATTTTTTCTCTAGGACAAAGAAACCAAATTTCTTCTAAAGGCAGCATGGTATTCAGTTAAAGGTTATGGGAATTGGATCCTGTTCTACATGAGAATCTTTACCATTTATTAATTGTATGGGCAACTTACTTATTAATTGTAAGACCCAGTTTACTCAACTTTCTCGAGAAAGTTTTGAGCATTGTTGTAAGGATCAAATGTGATAATGTATAAAAATCATTTATAACAACATGCTTAACACATATTAGGCAATAATTTTTATCACTGTTGATCTATTTTCTCCCTTATCAGTGGATGTTTTCCAAGATTTTTTTTTAAGATTTTATTTATTTATTTGGCCAAGAGAGAGAGAGAGAGAGAGAGAGAGAGAGAGAGAGAGAACACAAGCAGGGGGAGCTGCAGTCAGAGGGAGAGGGAGAAGCAGGCTCCCCGCTGAGCAGGGAGCATCATGTGGGACTCAATCCCAGGACCCTGGGATCATGACCCAAATGGAAGGCAGACACCCAACCAACTGAGCCACCCAGGTGCCCCCAAGTTTTTATCTTTTGCTTAAACCATAGAGTGTGGATATAGGTTCAGTTATCTAAAAACCATAATTGATCCAAGGAAAGATAATTTTATACTTCATAACCAATTCACATTTCTAAACACTTCATTAACAATAAAGTATGAATATTGTAAATTCCTATTTTGCTTATGATCCAAAACCACCCACAAATCTTTTTCTGGAATCTTCTTAAAGCCTGACCTGTGTAATAATATATTCAGAGATTGTTTTTATTTTCTTTACGTAGGAATTACAAATAATATTAAATCATATCTTCTTAAGGCATTTCAAATGTAACTTTTTTCTCTTGGAGTCAGATAATATATTTTGGCCACAACAGTATTGCTGGTCACCATTCTGCCATACAAATTATAAATGAAAATAATAAATAGGTCCATGTTAATTATCAATTTTGGGGGTAGAACATGATATATCTTGTACATTCAGGGCCTGAAAATGTGCTTTCGAACCAAGTTTTCTTGTACCTATGAGTTACACCGCAGTTTTTATTTTTGGAGGTGGGGATTACCTATAATATGCCAGACACTGTGACAAGAAACTTGAATGACATATTCTTGCAGATTTCAATTTAAAGAGGACCAAAAAAAAAAAAAAAGAAAGCATTTAAGTTATAACACAACTTGGCAAATGTTAAAGCAGATGTACATGCAAAGTGTTAAGAAACAGTTGAGATAGAATACTTGAAATAGTTTAGATACGGCATAGTATAAGGGATTTAGTAGCCATAAGACTTGAGGCTTTTCATCCACTTCTGTGTGGTTCTCAGTCTCCTCATTTGTAAAGTGGAGATTTTATTTCAGGAAAGTTATAGAATAAAGATTTTAGGGTCTGTTATGGAGTCGTTTTCTTTCCAAAGAGCCAAGATCCCTGATAACAGAAGGCAATTCCAGAGAGTTATCATGCTAAGTGTCTTGATTCAAGATCATCTGAGTCCCTAGTTTGTGATGCTAAAATGAAGTGCAAATTCTCTACCATGGTTTAACGGCTCCCCATTATCCTCTCCCATGTATCTCTCCTGCCTCATTATTCATTACCCTCCCCAGAGAAAGAAGGAGTCAAAAGCATTCCAGTCAGAAAAAACATATCCAAATAACATCTCAGCAACTTGAAAAATCATGGCATATTAAAGAATATTTGGAATTTCAAGGTAGCTGGAGAAGATGGAAGCCATGTGAACAACAGTAGGAGGTAGTCCAGCGTTGGCTGGTTGAGATGAGATTAAATATGAAGATAATGAAGTAGACTTAATTTTATAGGCAACAAAAAACTAAAAGAGGGATTTGGCTCCTCATTTTTTGTTTTATTTTGTTTGGGACAGAACCAAGTTCTAGTAAGTTTTTGTTTTGTTTTGTTTTGTTTTTGTTTTGTTTTAATATCACTATGATGGTGGTGAGGAAGGTGAACTGGGCTAACAGGTGGAGTTTGAAAGATCAGTCAACTCTGGAAAAGTTCCAGGTGAGGATGATAGAGGCCTGATGAAAGTCTCTGCTAAATTAATCTCCTTTTCACAGAGTAAAGTAATAAAGTATTTTGGTAATTATGTGCAACCACCAAATTAACTCTATAATCCATCACTGAACACAGGACTGGAAGGAATCAGAGAATGTTTCTTCCAACTTCCTATGTCATGTTTTAGTCCTCTCTACCTTGGAAAGTGAGGTTTCAAAACCCAGTTCTTGGGTTCCATGATGACTGCCTGCCTGCCTGAATTTACTAGCCAAATTAACAAAGATACAAATCTGATTAAATCTTTTTTTTTTTTTATAATTTTTTAAGACTCCCTTTAACATTTATATTAGCTTAGAGAGCACTATTCCATCCATCCCTTGACAATAACCTTTGGCTCAATTTTAAATGTCCTGCACTTTACTAGTAAATTGCCTACATGAAGACTCAGAAACGAAACCCAGTTTTATCCCTATTACAGACTACTCTGGAAGCTCTTATCTTCATTTGGTTTAGAGTAGATGGCTATTACATACCCCAGGACTCCAGAACCCCGTCTCCACACAAAGAAACATAGCTTAAAGTCTGCCACATTCAAGGCTTTGTCAGTTGCTGATAAAACTGAGAGATTATAATGATCATCACAACCATTTCACCGCCCCTGAAGTAATAGTCAAACATTACCTAACAACAGACTATCAGGATTACAATGTAGCTAGCTTGCTGAGATCCTGTCTTAGCTCAGCCCCTTAACTTCAGTGGTGTCAGAACATTGCATGAGTCTATTAAGATTTACCAAGATATTTACACTTTGCTATCTATTAAAATAAAAGGCTTCTTTTTTTAACCTTTCCTTCTATTTACCTGACATTCTCTCCCAAAAAAGTACCTACGGACTCCTCAGGAACAAATGTCGATTTCACATTTTGCACTACTAACTTTCATGACATCTATAGATGTCTGACAGCATGTAACTTAAACATTTCAGCAGAGCTTAGCTTATTTTCTCAAAAAGCAGTTGGTGGAAGTGGAAAGGAAACAATATACTTTTCAGTAATCAATCCGTATCCAACTGCCTGCCTCTCTCCTTCTCTTTACTCCTTCCTTTTTGGGGACATTGTCATGGTGCCAAATTACATGTGTCATGAGTGCTGGTATTTACAATTTAAAATGAAGTATATACGTATTGTAGAAAATGCGGGGGAAACTATGGATTAGATAAGATAGGGCCTGTTCTGGGTAGTATGGCCATAAACGTGGAAAAAATATGGAAAAGTAGAAAGAGTAAGAAAAAATCAGTCTCCAACAAATCAATAATCATTGTATTGGAACAGTTCAATTCAGCATTTTTTCCCTATGAATAAAATTTGGAATTTTGCTGGATTTTTATGCATTTTGTTTTTAGTGTGTTTATATTAGTAGGATCCAGACTAACTTAGTCACACTCAGAAAACTTTTGGTCTCAAGTGACAATAATCCAAATCAAATTAGTTTAAGAAAAAGCAGAAATTAGTAAAAAAAGAAGAAAAAATTTATTCATTTATCTTAGAAGAGAAGGGGTAGATCATATGTTTTTCTCAATTACTACAAATAAGAAACATTTACATAATATGGCAAGAGAGGAGCAATTTCCCAAGAAACGGGAGCTGCTCTTTCTAAAAGCACAGCTAGGAGGAATAGCAGATAGTCAAAATCAAAAGATGAATATTTTCTAATATCACAAACCATTAATCTTCCACAAAGTAAGAATATTTCTTATCCTAGGAAGGACAGTACCCCAACTTCATGAAGTGCATTTCAAAATATACCTCTGTCCTTTGTAAAAGATTTCATCTCTCCTTGCTACTTCTGCTGTGAATCGCTACATAGTGAACCACTGCTACAGATAAAGATATTGCATCATTCAGGTGTGTTGGGGTCCATTAAGTCTCAATCTATCTACAATGAAGTATAATTATTTATCCACAAATAATGAATCAAAATGTATATATCAACTGACCTATTGCTGGAGATTTAGGTTGTCTGTATTCTTTTACTATTTTACATAATGCTACTTTGAAGACAACTTTCTAAATTTACAATTATATAAGACCAATATCTAGAAGTGGAATTTTTGGTTCAAAGAGTATAGTTCATTTTAAGACCCTTAGCATACACTCCTGGTATCACTTGAACAGTAGTATATCAATGGTCACAGTTTCCTGGTGCTGGCTGGGCCCTCTGGTTTATTTTGGTATTAACTATCCAGTGGTCTGCTTGCATCAGCTCATTTATTTATAGTTGTTAGCATTAAGAACAATGCCTTGCATATGAAATGCATTCAATAAATATTTCTCAATGGTGAACAAGAAGATGCTGATGCTGAGAATACAGGGATTTTCCTAATTAATCTATATTCAAGATGAAGGCATGAAGAGGAAATTCCTTTTATATATTACTAGATACTGAAGACAAATGACTGAGAGAGGGAAGTCACCTCATTCATTAAGTATGAGGCATAATTTAATTTTCACCTGCCTATCTGCTGCTGGCAGGAACTTAACCTACTCTTATGTCCAAAGAAGATTAAGCAAACCTATATTTATGGAAAGAAGCAACTTGGTGGAAAGACCGGTAAGAGTTCCAGCACTGGAGTCATGAGATATAAGCTCCAGTGGAGGCTCTTAACTTCACCAAGTGCTGGTTTCCTTATTTGATCAATGAAACTAAGAATGCCCACCATAGCAGCTTCTCGGGTTTGCTATAAAGAATGAATAGCCTAATGCATGAGGAAGTTCTTTGTAAACTGTCATATTCTTCTTACCATTATTATTGCAAGTTCAGAAGATTTGCTCTTTTTTTTTTAAGATTTTATTTATTTATTTGAGAGAGAGAGATCACAAGTAGGCGGAGAAGTAGGCAGAGAGAGAGGAGGAAGCAGGCTCCCCGCCAAGCAGGGAGCCCGATGCGGGCCTCGATCCCAGGACCCTGAGACCATGACCTGAGCTGAAGGCAGAGGCTTAACCCACTGAGCCACCCAGGCGCCCCAGAAGATTTGCTCTTTAATGGTTTGAGGTTGTAGATCTTTCTGGAAATGTAATTCAGGTCATGAGCTCTCTCTCCCAAAAAAGGCATACACTTAAAAAAAAAATTATATAGAATTTCAAGGAGTTTATGAAATTTCCAAAGTCAGAGGTACATGGATCTCAGATGGACTATTCTGGGCTTAAAAAATTACAATATTTAAAAATTATAAACTATTTCAAGTGTCAGAAAAGTCCAGAAAATTATATAATTTACATAAAGTATATTCATCACTAACCTCCAAAAAATGTTAACTTCATGACATATTTAGTACAGATATTTTGTTAAGAAATATATTATAGCATTGGGTGCCTGGGTGGCTCAGTGGGTTAAAGCCTCTGCCTTTAGCTCAGGTCATGATCCCAGGGTCCTGGGATCGAGGCCCACATTGGGCTCTCTGCTCAGCAGGGAGCCTGCTTCCTCCTCTCTCCTCTCTCTCTGCCTGCCTCTCTACCTACTTGTAATCTCTTTCTCTGTGTCAAATAAATAAAATCTTTTTTTTAAAAAAAGAAATATATTATTGCAGAATAGCCAAATCTACACATGTCACATCATCCTAGAGAGTTTTAAGCAAATAAAATAAAAAATGTTCTCCTTGATCCCAAATCACTTGCACTCTAGTCAGAGAGACATGCATTAAAAAAAAAAGACAAGAGAGAGAGAAGCAAACAGGGTGTGCTAATTATGGATGATTATAAAGAAGAGAGAGAAAGCTTTTTCAGTAGGAAAGCTAAAGCTATCTAGAAAAATCATCATGGGAGGCTTCTTTTGAGATGTACCAAGTCTCTTTGTTAAAAATAAAAGGCAAAAGATGTGTGGATAAGAGAGATCTGGCACACAATGGAAGTAAGGAAACGTTAAATCCCTATTGTGTCCAGGCACTATGTTGGGTCTTGGTCACATAATACAAACAAGTTAGACTTGTTTGTTAATCTTAAGAAGCTCTTGCTACAGAGAAACAACATAAATCAAGTACAAATAAAGAGAAAGTGATAAGATGAAGTCTGGTACTTTTTATGGGGAGGCACACAAAGGTTTTCCAGAGAAAGTGTCACTTGAGGTCTGTTTTGAAGTGTGAATAGAATTTAAGTAGAGATGGGGCGCCTGGGTGGCTCATTTGGTTAAGCACCTGCCTTCGGCTCAGGTCATAATCCAGGAGTCCCGGAATCAAGCCCCGCATCGTGCTCCTTGCTCAGCAGGGAGTCTGTTTCTCCCTCTCCTGCTCCCCCTGCTTGTGCTCTCTCTCTCTCTCTGTCAAACAAATAATAAATCTTAAAAAAATAATAATTTAAGTAGAGATAATAGTGTTTGTAATGAAACAGTGGTATAAAACAGTATGCTATTATCACTGAAACATAATGGGGGTCCACGGCAAGTGAAGTCAGAGCCTGACTGGACCCAGAGTGCTTTTCTAAGGAAAAAGCACTTCATCCTGAAGACAAATCCAAATTCACTGGAGGAAGAGAATAATCAAATGTCATATTAAAAACCAGATTCCCAGTTCCCACATCCCAGGATTCTCATTCAGAAGATGAGCAGGAATCTCTAATGTTTACTGGTGTTCTAGGGGATTATTATTTTCAAGCAAGTTTAGAAAATAATACGGGAAGTAATGAATATTTAGTGAGGGGTTTTCAGCTGTGAAAAGGTAAAATCAGTGCTGGAACTTGGAATCATTCTTTTGATGGCAGTGTGGATTCTTATTAGATGAAATTTGAACCAGGAAAATAATGTAACACCTCCTGGTAACTCATCACAAGATGTAAGAGCATATATATATCTAGCTTATCCTTATTTCATTTATTCTTGCTTAACCTCAGTGGAGGTAACCAATATAGTGCTTGTGACCCCCTTTATCAAAGCTCATTTCATATCTCAGTTCCCTTTCTGATTTCCTTTGAAATCATGGACTTCATGGACTCAGACTCTGTTTTCTAATGCCTTAATCTTACGCACTATTTGCTTTAGCTTATACTTTGATCTCCTCAGGTCTTCACCACATTTACCAAGTTCTGGAACCCCAGTAAGAAATGCAAGAGATTATTTACAATGCTAGGCCAATTTCTTAGTAATTTCTGTACCTTTTCTGCACTTGACATTTTGCTTACACTCATATTTTAAGTAGCTAAACAAAAATGATGACACACAGTCAACTAATTCTGCCATTTGTTAATGCAACACATATTGCTTACCTATTATATGCTAGGCAGTGTACTAGGTACTTGGAATACAAAGATAAATAAAAATAAAAGTTTATGCTTTCTAGAGTTCAGAGTGTAGGTGGCGGGGGGAGAGCAAGAAATAAACAAAACTCCCAAACATTTACTTACTTTTAGAATAGATGGGAATAAAGTATTTGGGGAGTACAGAGGATATAATTATTTAATGTTGATTTGTGGGGTCAAGGAAAGTTTCACAGAGAAGGTAACATTTGAATTGAAGGGACAATGGAGAGTTTCAAAGTATTAAGGGGATATGGTCACAAGAGAGGAGAAATGTACTCTGTTCTACAACATTCTTTACCACCTTCCCTCATTTTAATTTATCCCTGATCCTTGTTAAAGTTTTCCCTAGACATTTATGATCTTTTATCCTTTTTGTCTCATAGTTTTAAGTCATAGCTAGGTGAGAGGATTACAAACATTTCCCTGGGTTTAAGCCAGGAGAATTATACAAAATTACCCAGGTTCACTTGAACATTCTATAACTATTGTCTGAGTCTCGCTTTGGAAACCAAACCTGAAACCAGATAATTTTCACGTGGTTTCAAGTTTCACCATCAACAATTCACATGATACCAGGCCCAATTCATGTATTATATAAGCAGGTGTAAAATTTCAGCCACAAGTCACTATAGACATATGTTGAACAGGACTTGAACTTCACCATAATGATTCGAGCTTCCACAGATAAAATATTTTCATTTGTCATCACTGAAAGTATTCTCCCCTCCAACACATACACCAATAGCCACTGGTCTAACTGTGGAAATAACACTTCCTGATTTGCAAAACTCAGACAACAGATGCACCATCTCCAAACTGACAGCCTGGTATGTCGAGGCATAACAATGACCAGCCACAAAGCTTAGTGAAAACTAACACAACGTTTTAGAATAAAGGGAGATGATGAAATGGATCTGCAATGAGGACTTAATATGTGATTTTAAAAACCACTAAAATATGAGGAAACTTTCCAACTTATAACAGTGTTGAAAGTAATGCAATAATATGCTTGATTAGAAAGTACTTCAGGATGTATTAATGTAAGCACTTAGCAAGTCTCTCAAACATACCATTCTGCAACAAGCATATAGATTTTTTCAAACATATCCATTTCCACTTAGGTTATGCTCTAGCTCATTGCTCTAAATGCAAGGGAAGTTCCACAAGCTCTTTTATTTTATGTACACTAAATTCAAATCCCTTGATCCCATTTTGTTTTGATACTTTTAAATGGAAAAAAACAAAACATTTGAGTCTCTGTATTTATAAGCTGGGCACATTAGCCTGTTTCTGAAAATCTTTCCATTTTGAATCCTTGTAAAACAGTCATTTAACACTATATTCTTTCGCTTGGGTTCTCTCGGGATCCTGATTTACTTTAAATTCAAAAGGGCAAAAGACTCCATCAGATAATAAATCAGTAGTTAACCTGGGAAGACTTATGTTTAACTAGTCTCCTTGGCAGTGTTTGAGTTCAGCTGTTCTGACATAAGGAGCAACATTTGAGAAAAAGAATGAAAGACCCAGGGAAGAAAAGAAAAAGGTTTGTTTCTTTAGGTATAAATAACAGAAAAGTGTGGTAAACTTTAGAATTTGTCTCAAGACTGAGTACCAGAGGTGAGTTTGAGAAAACAAAAAGATATGTAATCAAAGGGGAAAAAAATACTGAGGAAAGGTTGCAACTGTAAAATTAAACATAGGTTCATCCTTAATGGGCAGAACCGCATCAGAAAATGAACCAGGAGGTCTGGCTCACTTCCACTGCAATCTGACCATTAGCAGAATGCACACTGAGAAGAGAAGACAGCCTACAGGGAAGAAGCACCACCCATAGGAGCCTGCCTAGAACAGCAAAAGGGAGGTCCGTTAGTTTAGAGTTACTAACTTGGGTGTTCACCAAAATCACCTGAGGAGCTTTTAGTAAGAATACACATGCCTGGTCACTAATCTGAAAATCTAATTCTCAATTGCAAAGTAGAGACTTTCCCCAGAACTCCTACCATAAGAATCTGCATCTTTATTTTTTTTAATAACACCTACAGTAATTTTCTCACTAGTCACGACTGAAAACATTTCCTCACCTGATGCCTTCATAATGTCCGGAATTTTTATTAGTGCCACTGCAGTCCTCCTACAGATCCATACCAGCCTCTAGATGCATTAAAATATCTAAATCTTTGTCCCTAGGTGTATTAGTTTCCTGGGAATACTATAACAAAATAGCACAAGCTGAGTAGCTTGCAACAACAGAAATTTACTGTGTCATAGTTCTGGAAGCCTAGAAACCTGAGATCAAAGTATTTGTAAAATTGAACCCTTCTGAGGAGTAGAAGGGAGAATATGTCCCATGACTCTCTCCTGGCTTCTGTGGGTTTGCTGACAATCTTTGGTGTCCTTTGGCTTGTGGAGGCATAACTCCAGTCTTCACATAGCATTCTCCCTAAACATGTCTCTCTGTGTCCACATTTCCCCTTTGTATAAGGACACTGCCATATTGGGTTATGGCCTGCCCTAATAACCTCAACTTAACCATCTCTAAATACTGTCACATTCACAGGTATTAGGGGTTAGGATGTAAATATCATTTGATGGCAGGGAGATACCATTCAATCCAAAATACTAGTTCCTTTATTCATTTAGGCAAGAATTATTTATGAATTAAAGTCTATGAGCTAAGAACTGTCCTAGACAATGCATGTGACAAAATTAACAAGTTTAAAATAACTGAATTTCCTATAAGAGGTTGATATCAGTATTTATTATAAGAATAATGAATACATCATATTCCTGGGAAGAAGTAGCTCATTTATTAATTTATTGATCGATAATTTCTATCATGTAGAATAATGTGTTAGAAGCCATATATGAAAAGACAAAGCATGGTTCCTTCCCTCAGGATGCAAATACTCTAGTAAGGAACACACACAGTAATTGGCTATCACTGTGTGATATCCGCTAGAAGAAAGGAATATGTATGTTGGGAAAACAACGCATCTAAGTGAAGCAGGAGGAATCAGGAAATGCTCCAAATGGAGAGAATACTTGAAATGTGTCTTTCTGTAAAATATTTTATTTATTTATTTGAAGTGGCAGTAGGGGCAGAGGGAGAGGGAGAAGCAGACTCTTCTGAGGAGAGAACCCAAAGAGGGGCTCGATCCCAGGACCCTGGAATCATGACCTGAGCCAAAGGCATACACTTAACCAACTGAGCCACCCCAGTGCCCCTTGAAATGTATCTTAAAAGACATGCAGAAGTTGGGTTAGGGGACAAGGGATTTAGGATGTTCTAGACATAACGACATATAAAAGAGCATGTGTAAAAGCAAGGAGATGGAGGGAAAACATGACATGTTTGGAGAACTGTGAATGAATCAGTTTTTCTAGGAAAGCGTGAGTGTGGACATGGGATATGATAAGAGAAAAGGCCCTGTACAGTGTCTTGGAGTCTGATCTTCATCCAAGAAGGTAATGGAGTCAAAAGGAAGGGAGTGTTGGGATTGGATATGAGTTTCAGGAAACCCATTATGAGAACAGTGTGGATAATGGGATGGAAGCAGGCCAGGCATGAAGGCTACAGGGGTAGTCCACAGAAGAAAGAATGAGGACCTGAGCAAAGCAGTGGCTGCTAAACAGATAAGACAAGGAGGCAGAGCTTCAGGAAATATTGCGGAGGTCAAACTTATAGTCATGAACTACACATGTGAAAAAACTTTTCAACTGGGGTGTGGAGTGGTAGGGGAACAACAACAGAAAAGATAAACCTAGAATACATACGTTATCAGAGAAGTTTAATTTGTTCCCAATTTATGAATTCTTTGAATACTTGCTCTCTGCCTGAAATGTGTTTTCTTCCATGAACAAGAAAGAACTCATCTTTTAAATTCAGTCCAACATCATGTCTATAAAGCTTCCCAGTTCATTTCTCCCCAGTCTATTCCCATAGTATATTTTATGCCCATATTCTTGTGAACTTTGTGTATACATTTTTTGAAATAGCATATCCTTACCCTCAGCACAGTGATTCAGCACATAGATACTCAAAAAATGTGGGTGGAATGAATTTATGTGTTTGATATACTTTCTACCCAGACCATATAAGTTTGGCAATTTAGACAGTTTTCCACTAAAATAAATAAGTAAAATGTGAAGTTTGTGTTACTGGAAGAGTTAAGCTATGGTTATCTGGAAAATTTGATAAGTTTAGCTAAATGCTGCATCCCTCTCTCTTGTACTTGATAAAAACTGATGTAGCATTTGTACTTAACACTGGAAATAATTACAGCAAGACTTCTGTCTCTGGGTCCCTTAGTTTTGATACTTCATCAAGCTGGAATGCGGGAGCAGACATACTTGTGTTACAAATGGAAGTGGATTGGACACACTCTCAAAAAAGAGCAGTAGTAGCTCCACCATTCTCCCAGAATCGTTCTTTCCTAGCACACCATCCATGGGAAATGGCTTCAGTCAGGCCCCCACATTTTCACTTTAGTTGGGCTTTTAATGTGTTAATGAAGTTAATTGTTAAAGAAACTACAACATTCTCCCAATGTTGGAAGCACATCCAACCCAGCTTCTTTAAACTTTGGTTCCAAAGGCATTACAGGAATCTATGAATGAAATGAAAATGTTTTGAAACCCAAGTCTCTTTAATAGCCTAAGCAATCATCAGTAAATTGCCGACTTTACAGGTATAATTTTCAGTAAGGGTCAGGGAAATTCATTCATTAGAATTACGGGAGATAAAAATTTAAACGTCTCTGTAATATTTATAGGAAAAGTGTCATCAGTATAAAGCGGCCTTAAATCACATTCATTCATTATTAAGCACCTCTCTACATTTCTGAGTGAAGTTTCTAATGGGATGAAATCTCCTCAGCTGCAATAACGTCATGATTGTCTATTTATAGCCAAGTTGTCTTTGGTTATGGTAGTGCCTTTTTAGGTTGAGTATTAAAGCAGGCTTTCCCTTTGAAGGGAGACATCTAACTTTAAATGAATGTAATCCATTACTTGGTAAGTAGAAGAGTTCACTGAAATTGAAAATACCTACTAATTATAATTACATAATGCCTGGCATGCAAGCATAGTACTACAGTTTGTTCGAAGTTCAGTATTTGAGTTTTATTCTGTTTTGTTTTTAAGGACTAGGGTTCCAATTTCTATTTTAAAGTGGAAAAAAAAACCTAGAAAAACAGAAAGTCTCTGCTTGTGTGAGAAAATCAGGTTGAATGTCTTTCCCCCTTTCCCTTAAGCCCTCTGGAGGTCAAGTAGACCATTCTCTCTTTATATCATTAAAGATCAGTTATCATCCTATTAATATTAATTTCCTTCCCACACATACCTGAGCCTTTGACAATAATAGCCCTCTCATAACTATCACTAATAAATTGAGAACATGCTGTTTAAATACACAAACCTGAAGACACACCAACGTATCTGTTCATTTCCTATTCATAAGTGATATCACCTATGTAATTATTTGCTATTCAATTTGCAAAATTGTGCCTTTTGCTAAGAAAGCCTCAGGGTGCAGCCAAATCATTAATTATGATATGTAAAATATTTAAATCCAGTGGCAGCACTAGTGAAACATAAGAAGAACAACACAGCAGGAGCAGAGCTTAAAAATAGCAATAGGCAACATTCATTGTCTGCATTTTCCTACCCCAATTACACAGATAATTCAGGCATGAGCAAGGATAATTGAGTCATTCCTCCACTTTGTTTTGAAGTTGTAGATCTGGCCAAATACCAGCATCCATCAGGATTGGTGGGGATCTTCTTTTAAATATGCCCAGAGGCTAACAAATGATAAGTGAAAAGAGTAATGAAATGTATCCTCAACAATTGCTAGGAAACATTAAATTTCATACCATGGGTATTTATTTGAGGTATAACTCACTTTACTAGACCAATTTAGCTGCTAAACTTTTACCTCATGGAAAAGGTTAAGAACCAGCAGTCCAAACAGAGAAATTCCAAAAAATGCAACTATAAAGGGGGAGAAAGAATGACAAGTCAGACTAAATGCAAAAAAATGGGAATCAGAGGATCTGAATTATAAATGTAGGAGACATGGGATCAGTAGAGGTTAGACAAAACCCTACTGAAACTTTTGGAGGTTGTTGGTCAATCTGAATTTCAATGATTTTACCCCAAGTGATTTCATGACTCAATATGTAAACCCCATGAACTCTCTATCAAAGAAGGCAACCTTGCAACAGACTGGTCAAGTCATCTAGGATGAAGGCCCATGATAGGCAGCCTAAGGAGCAAAGATTGAAAGTCAAGGGAACAGCAAGTAAAATCCCCTTTAGTATGTAACCCTTTCTGAAAACCAAAACCCATGGGTGATATAACTACTTTTTGTGTAACTTTTCACTCCTTACACTAGAATGATGGTCAAAACTAAGTTAAAGGGATTTTTCAAAAAACCAACAAAAATTATGTTACACAGTGAAAATTATAAAAAGGGGATAACCTTTAATATGTATGGGGCACATACTGGGCCTAAACATCAAAATCTTATGCAGCTCTCAGAAAAATCCTGTGAGATGGATCTTACACGTGAGGAGCTAGTCAGAGCATTGAGATTTAGATCAAAATTGGATTTCATAGCCCTCTATGTTTAATGATATTTTTTAATAAAAATTAGTTCTTTTCTATCTAATATCTAATACCAGATTTACATTCTGGCAAGGGATCCCACCAACATAATGTATCAGTAATTAAAACTCAGAACTCAGTGTGTTAGTTTTTACCGCATTAAATACTGGTTTTCTACCACAGTCTGTCAAATCCCCTTGTAAGTGTAACCAGGCGCACAGACACTCAGGCCTCTACGCCCACCTTAACTCATCACCTTCTGTGCATGCAGCTGTCAGCATCCTTCACTCATCTCAATATTCTAGTACACTGTCCTAATATTGAGATGTTTTTGTTGGTTTATCTTAATTGAGGTCTATACTAGTATGCATTTTAAAGCACCTTCTCTAGAACGAGCTTTCCTCTAATACCTCCTTCTCTTTCTCTATAATCTATTCTTTTCTCAGGAAATCTTTCTAGTCACTGCTGAAGTTTCAGCTATCCATTTTTTTCACACAGTCTTTCACACACTCTGGAGTCAGTCAGTGCTTTGATGAAGAATTAGGGTAGAAAGAATAAGTATGCATGAGATAAGTCCTGAGGTCCCATGTTACATGTTAGGGAACCACGAATCCATGCAGACTGCAAACTCTATACTATAAGGTTATTCATGCCTTGTCCAGGGCTAAGTTTTATAACCTTAAGTAAAATATAAAGTTCCAGAATTATATCTCTCTATCAATGAAACCACAGAGTAATTAATACACCAACTCCCCCCTCCCCATAACTTTGTCTCCATTGGAATTAGTTCTTTACCTGAAAATTCCCTACATAAATGTTACTAAGTTAGTACATTCTGCAGCTTTTATTTTTTTGGCATTTAAAAATCAAATCATAGTACACTGTAAGTCTGGGAACCATGTGTTTTAGAGAACAAACACTTCTAACTCAGGGTACACCAAGTCACAGCCACAGCTGACCCATAATACAAAATCACCAAATGTGTTCAACAAAACCCATTCTTATTCACTATATAATATTTGAGCAATAAATTCTGAAAACATTTTGAGCCACTTGCTTTTTCATTTGATGGTAGGGCAGTTTAGATGGAAACCAAATATTCACTACAGAGATCTTAGGTGCTCCAGCAAGTGTCACTGGGGCCTTTCATTCTTTTCCAGTGGTCATGTTGTTGGTCAAGCTGATTCAGAGTTGGGTATTTCCCAGATTAGCACTTGAAGAAGTATTCATTCTCAGGTTACAGAGCTTGACTCTACCACTGACAATGAAGATCCTTTTACAGAAGATGGTGCTTCTTCCACCTTCCAGCTCTTTTGAGTCTCCAGCCATGCTGGAGTGTATCAGCCAGGGCCAGGAATATTTCACTCTGACCCTGAAGGTATGTTTAACGTCTTAAGTGAAAATCTCTGCAGGTTTTCATAGGATGGGGTCTCAGCTTTCTCAGTACACAATGGCTTCCTTGGTAAAAATGCAGACAGAGAACTCAGGCAGCATGTCCCTAACAAGAGATACAAAAAGGGTTTCGTGGCAGCAGGAATCAACAAACCACATGATAGACAAACCAGAAAGACAAGTTAGCCTGACATTCAGACTAGAAAAAAAGGCTCTGAACAGGCCTGGGGAGGATGGGGGAGGGCTTATGATGAGCCGTACGGTGACTGAAAATGAATAAGGCAGGTGCTTTTGAAATATGGGTATCAAAGGACCAATGAGCCAGTGTGTATAGAGAAATATTCAGAAAGGTGATTTTGGAAATATTACTTGGATACTGTTTTAATCTCTTATAAATATAATAAAATGCTTTAAAAATTGGCACTAATTGAACATGTTTCAAAAAGCTTTTCCAGTTTGTCCCAAATCAATTAGAATTAATTTCTCTCAAGGAAAAGCTAATTTGACAAAAGAAAATATAGAAGAATCTAGGCAGACCAAGACTTAATATATTGAATCTCTTCTTTGTTCGTGTACACACATACACGAGACATATACAAATATTTATCAGAATTGAAACTAGAAAACCAATTGATATTTGTTTTTGTGAATATTTTAGACAAAGAAATAATCTGTATTCTGATTCACCTTTTACATCTTTTTCCCCACCTTTTACATCTTTTGAAAACCATCCTATACTTTCTACCACATCGTATAAAATTATCTATCAATCTTTCAGAAGAGATCTATAGCAATGTCCTGTTGACTGAAATTTTGTATTCTTTCATTTAATCTACTTGTCTTTATCAAAACAAATGATTATAAAGTCTACTATATAAATAAGATGTCCTTCTTAAAATACAATATATGTATGAATTTGTGAGTGTAGACAACCTTGAACAACATGGCTTTGAAGTTCACAGGTCTACTTATACATGATTTTTTTTTAGTTCAGTACTATAGATGCATTTTCTCCTCCTTATGATTCTCTTAATAACATTTTCTTTTCCTTAGTTTACTTTATTCTAAGAATGCAGTACAAATACATTTAACATACAAAATATATGTTAATCAAACATTTATGTTATCATGTTTTATTCAACAGTAGGCTATTTTAGTTAAGTTTTGGTAGAGTCGAAAGTTATACAGGGATTTTCAACTACATGGGGGATTGATGCCACTAACTTCCCCTTCTTCAAGAGTTAATTGTGTGTATGTATATATATATGCTTGAGGAATTAAAAGAACAGCGTATCCAGTCTTCCTTATAACTCTTACTTCAGGCTTATTTAAAAAGCAATAATATGTCAGACAAATGACTACAATCATAACTTTTATCATTATGAAAAGTCATGTTGACCCTTCATCATTTCCTTCTAGCCTACTCTTTTCCAGTGTATCCAAAGAAAATCCTCAGGCCCTCAAACAAACTTTTTTTTGACATGGATGACACAAAGAGCCATCGTTCCTCTTCATAACTCATTATTTCATGTTCAGTGAGGCACTTTCGATTTCTAAGATTTTCTAATATTGTCTTTTCATATTATAGAAATAGCGTGATTTTATAAGTGTTCTGGTTTCTACCTTGGAAAAGTAAAGGAATACCCTGAAATTAGAGAAAAATTAAATGAATAGTGAATGTGTAGATAATAATCACCAGAGTCATGAAAATTAAATAGGATAACCAATGAAAACACCTTCTATGATACTGAGCATATTGAAATCACTCCATAATTTCCCCTGCTATCATTTGCTTTTTACAATGTTTTCTATATATGTATTACCTGAAACAGTATACTTTAGGGTAGTGGCCAGGAGTACTTAGTTTAGAATCAGAGAAACCTCAATTCAAATCTTGATTCTACCATATGACCGTAGGTAAGCACTGAATCTTTTTGAGAGTAATCTTGATTTTAGCTGTTTATGAAGTGGAAACAATAATGCTACTGCCTAGAGTTTTAGTGATTATTGTATGGAATAACACACTTAAAGTCTTTAACTCAGGCACCAGCCTATGGTAGATACTCAATTATGCTATATCTATTATTTTTTACCTTCATTTTCCCCCCTGAAGCCCTCTGAGTTCATTATCTGCGTTTTGTACTTAAGAAAATTAAGGGCAAAGAAGTTAAGGGACTCCCCAGTTGCTAAAGAGAAGATAAAGAAGACGAGAACAAACATCTTTGGACCCTGGCTAAGCCACTCCTTTCCCAATGGAGGGATGTAATTATGGTAGTCTACATACATAGAAATCATCTGGACTGCATTCTCCATTGCTGGCAAAACCCAGTGGATTCCTGGGCAGTAAATAAAGGGCTTGAAATGTACTTACCACATTAAGACATTTAGTTTAATAAGTGAAAAGTTCACTACTCATTTAATGGATTAATTTCAACAAGGTACATATTGAAAGGGAAAATTCACTATAATTTCAACTTGCTGTGAATTTAATGACTTGAGGAAGAGCAATGTTGAGTCTTTTTAAATAAACTTTACAGTTAGCTATGGGATATCTTTCTCAATGTCATTCAGGTTGATTGCTTAACATTATAGTGCTATTTAGGTTTTATATCATTTTTATCTAGGTGTGCTTTTTTCAGGTTTCCTGTCTGGTTTAGTTCTCACCCCAACTAATGTGGAAAAGAGAATCTGTATCTGGATTGTTTCTATAGAGATACAGGAGCCTAAAAAGGGATAAACAAATTCTATTCTTTAGGCATCCACTGTAAGCTGGCTCCATGTTTGGTTTAATAATAATCATATTAAGTTTAATAAAGTAGTATATGTAAAACTAATTTTCTCATCATTTCAAATCTAGTATTAGCTGTGAGCTCACTGATTATGCAGATAGTAAATTTCCCCAATGAAGATGTCAAATAACAAATTATACAATGAAAAGATCCATGTATCTACTATTGATTCAACAAAACTACCTAAGCATATCGACACATCACTCTTATCACAAGCTCATAAATCACCTTAACATGTGCCATGGTCTAATCCTTTTTTAATGGTTTCAAAAAACTATAAAACATATAGACTTATTAAAAAATGTGTATATACATATATATCTATTCATACTAAATTACACTACAAGCATCTAACTCCCAAGAGTAGATATAATCAGGTATGTTTGACTATTTTTTTCCCCTTTATTAGAGAGAGAGGGAGAGGGAGAGAGAATTCGGAGGGAATCTTAAGCAGACTCCATACTCAGCACTTGGCCCAAAGCGGGGCTCAATCTCACAGCCCTGAGATCATGACCTGAGCCAAAATCAAGAGTTGGATGCTTAACCAACTTAACCACTCAAGCACCCTATATTTGGCTACTTTTAAACCCAGCTTGATAATTGTTTTTTAATTGTGTTCATTTCATGCTATTAGTTGATTATTTTTACTATCTTTCCAAAGCAGTGTACTAGCTCTACCACAACTTACTTGGATGACCTTTGTAAACTTGTATCATTGCTCAAATCTTAGTTTTGTTATCTCTAAAATGGAGGCATTGAACAAGACATTTAAACACATTTTCCAGCTCTAACTCATGGATTTTGCCTCTATTGAGGAAGCCAAGCAAAAGGTACAAAAGTTATTAAGAACTCTAGATGTACTTTTAGCTTCTTATATCCTCTTAAGTTCTAAGTACACTGTTTCCCCAAAGTTGCAGACATACTTCATAGGCCTGCTGAATAAATAACTTCTGTTGAGTGTTACATGATAAAGGGCATATGAATAACCCAATAGTTTAAATAGCATTGATGAGAAGGACAAGTTGTGGGGTCAGGTAGGCCTAGATTAGAGTACAGATTTAATCATTCATTTAGTCTATGATCTTGAGTGAGTCACTAAATCTCTCTGAAGAGATCAATTTCTTCATCTGGGGCTAATAATAATATTTATTTTATGGTCTAAGTGTTAAATGAGAAATTGGGCATAAAGTTTTTAATATGGTACCTGGAATTAAGAACCCAGTTAGGAATAATTTAATATCTTTTTTTATTAAAAAGATAAATTTTTATTTCAAGACTTTTTTACTCTAGTTAATTAACATATTCCTTTCCCACTAGAAGCCCCCCAAATTTTCCCTAATAAGTAAAGTATTCTAGTTTCTCTATTGTTATGCTTTTACATACAGCCTAGTAATGCAGTAATGTTGGGGGAGGACTCATCTTCAAAAATGATTCTAAAGGTGGCAGAGAATGGTTCCATAGAACCTTGAATTTAGACGAGGAAAAGACATTATTAGAGCTAATTATGGCTTAGAAGACCATTCCCTCATTTCAAAGGGCTTAACATTCATGTAGTGACTATTGAGCTCTACTTGGTTCCAGCGATCCTGGTTCCTGCCCTCATGGTACATATATTCTAGTAGGTAATCACAAAAATTCAGAGGAGTGTGATGCATGTACCAGTGTGAAGTTCACTGTCTAGGAAAGCGCACAGAAGGGACACCAGTTCCCAACTTCATGGATCAGGTGAAGTGTCTCAAAGATCTAAAGGATGCAGGGGTGGAGTCAAGGAAATAGAAGATGAGTATACTTGGGAGAAGAATGAATGTGTTTCCTTTTTTCACTATCTGATATGTCCCTTTATGAAAGAACTAAACTCAGAAAATTTCACCTGTTCATCTTATCAAATAATTGTCTGTTCATGTACTTAACATATTTCACCAAGAATGTCCTACATTCCAGACTCTGTACTCTGTGAACAGAACAAAACACTAGTGAACAAATTAATGAATGCCCTGCTGTCTTGAAGGCTAATTTCTAAAGCAGGAGTCAGACAATAATGAAATTAATTAGACATACACCACAAGGTTAGTTATTGAAAAGTTCTACAGGGAAAAGTACAGTGGAGACGGACATAAGATAGTTTTTGGTCATGCAAGCAGGAAAGGCCTCAGAGGAGGTAGCAGTTGAGTAGAGACTTGTCAGAAGTATGTTGGCCCTATAAGTACTAAGAGAAAGAGTATTCAGAGCAGGGGGATTTCACGTACAGTTGCCCTAAGACAGGAATGTGATCGGCATCCTGTGCACCATATGCTGGGCAATTAGCAATCAGGGGCAAGCCATAAAGCCTCGGTAATCATGGAACCCAGGGATTAGACTAGATCGAGTCTGGAAGACAGAAACAGATGATAATTGAATAATAACAAGTAATAATGTCAGTAAAAAAAACTGTAAGGGATATAGGTACTTAGGGCAATGATTGTGCATGGTAGGTGGATATGATGAGTCAGAGGATTTACTGCAGACCTTGCCAAAAAAAGGTAAAAGTGAACTTTCTTCATTTCCACTGAATTATGAAATCACAAAACACATAATACAGGGACCAAAATTCCTTCATATGGCTACTTCTTTACTTGCTAATATACATATCTATATATATGAATTTTATGAGTATATACATAATATTGTGTATAAATTATTATTGTATATATATGTGTGTGTATACATGTATATATACATACATACATATATATACATACACATACATACACACATATATATATATATATATATATATATATATATATATAAAAGGACTGAAATGTGCCCCCTTGATTTACATATATGAGGCCCTAACCTCCCAGGTGATTGTATTTGGAGAGCATGATTTTTCAAGAGGTAATTAAGGTTAAATGAAGTCATAGGGTGGGATCTTAATTCAATAGACTGGTGTCCTTATGAAAAAAGGAAGACATCAGGGTTCATTCTCTCCATGTGTGCACAGAGGAGAAGCCATGTGAGGACACAGTGAGAAGCCAGCCATGTACACACTAAGAGGCCTAACCAGAAACCAGCCCTGGCAGCATCTTGATCTTGGACTTTCAGCCTCCAGAACTGGGAGAAAATAAATTTTTGTTGTTTAAACCACCCAGTCAGTGGTATTTTGTTATGGCAGCCCAAGCTGACTAAAACACAATGCATGTAATTATCTTTACATATAATTTGTGTCCTATTGTCCTATGCCTTTGTTTAACTTCTATTAGCTACTTCAATGAGCTGGTCTGGCTTTGAGTAGATTGATGAATTTCCTGCTCTTGCATGCACGTGACCAGCAACCTCTCCCTAGCAAGGACTGTGGCTGAGGCAGCTATCAGCAGCTGCAGGAGGGTGTCTTCAAATTGAAGTCATCTGAGCCTCAGTGTACTCACTGTCTTGCTGGTGCTTAAAGGGGGTAAAGATAGAAGAGAGAGAATACTGTGTCCTGTGTTCTAGTCATAGTGTAGATACCAAAGAACTGTTAGAAGAAGTCTTTTGGAAGTCAGCGCATTCTCTCAACTAGGCAAGAGGGAGGTAGGAGAAGCCCCATCATCTTTACATACCTCCAGAGGGATGAAATAAAATGTTTCTTCAAATCATTTTGAAATGATTTGAAAAGTTTAAAACCTTACCTTTCTTCAGATGACACTAATAAAATGGTGAATGTTTATTAGATTCTTTCTGTGTATCAGTAATTGTACCATGTGCATAACATATACTATTGCATCTAAAAAAAAAACAAAGCAAAACAATAGCTAACATTTATTAACACTTAAAATGTTTTGGGCACTGTTCTAGGGACTTCCTGTATATGAGCTCATTTCATCACATACCCCTCCTATGAAGTAGGAGAACTAGTCCCATCTCATAAGGAAACTGACGTGTAGAGACAGCACAGGTGACTCGAAGTTAACAGCCGGCAGCCTGCAGAGTCAGCATTCCATCCCAGGGATCCTCTCTATGTGGCCTCCATGACTTAGCAGAATGAGGGAAGAGAGGAAGAAACTCAGGAAGTGGTCACACCACTTGTAAGAGGCTAGATCCAGAAAACACTTACTAGGAGCATCTCTTCAAACCCCTCATTCTACAAGAGGACAAACTAAAGGCCAAAGTTGGGAAAGGCCTTTCCTAACATGCTCACTCACTGTCTATGTGAAGCATACTGCTTCTTGCAAGAGAGAACCCGAGTCACAGTCCATGGAAAGAAAAAGGCATTGTTCGATGAAACATATAGAGGCCTGGGAGAACTGTAGAGTCCTGTCCCCCTCCTCTCTTTTGTCCCAAATAAGATAGCATCCCCAGCCATATTATCCAAGGCCATGTGTTCCCAATCTCTGAACTGTGGGCATCAAGAGGGCTTTGATCCCTGAGGGAATCTGTTTGTGTTTCTTAATAGGAAAGATGGGGGACTGAACCACAAACTCCTGGTGAGGTGTGGGATACAGTCAAGCAAAGACAAGCCTGTTTTTACTATTTAAAAACAAATGTCCCTGGGGTGCCTGGGTGGCTCAGTGGGTTAAAGCCACTGCCTTCGGCTCAGGTCATGATCCCAGGGTCCTGGGATCCAGGCCCACATCGGGCTCTCTGCTCAGCAGGGAGCCNCAGGGTCCTGGGATCGAGGCCCACATCGGGCTCTCTGCTCAGCAGGGAGCCTGCTTCCTCCTCTCTCCTCTCTCTCTGCCTGCCTCTCTGCCTACTTGTAATCTCTCTCTCTGTGTCAAATGAATAAATAAAATCTTAAAAAAAAATGTCCCTGTAGGAATTAATTATTCCCCCCTGTTTAACCCTTTGAGTTCCTGGGTGCAGAGATGTTATCAGATTGTGCTCTCTTCGGGTGTGGTGAGGCCCAGAGCCAGGGTAGTCCAAGGGAAACTCTAGAGAGAAGAGCCAGGAGAAACGTTTGCTCTGTTTTTGTTTTTGTTTGTTTGTTTTGTTAGGTGTTTCTTCACAAGCATAAGTCCTGGGGATTCAAATCAGAGGAATCGTCACTTGATGCTCCCAGGCCTGGCTTTCAAACTTGCCAGTGACCCATCCTACAGGTTAGCGGACTCACCCAGGACCCAGTGGAGCTCAGAGATGGTCCTGACACTCACCTCCTGACATTCATCTCCAGGAAGCAGCTTTCCTGCCCTAGTTCAGGGAAGTTCTGGGGACTGTAGGAATGCATCAATATCACTAGGAATTTGATATTTTCAATCATAAGAACTATGAAATATTTCTTCTCTGCACTGATTCTGAAGACAGTTTCAGAAGTACACTGAAAAATATACATGGAACTTTTTTTTTTTTTGGTCTTAAATACCTCCCCAAAGCTGGGGACAAAATATAAGATTTTCTTTCACATTTGGCCAGATATAAAATGGCATAAATAGCTGGAAATACTTTGGGGAATTACCCGAGTCCTTCAGGATGGATGTCAGAGTTTGTCACTAATTGTGCCAAATTTTCTATTGCTCCTGCAAGAAGAGCATTTTCAAAATAATGAACATTTAAATTGAGGGTTAGCAAGAAAACTAGCTTGTTGTTGTTGATAATGCTTTTGTTTTGTTTTGTTTTGTGCTTTTAATAAGCAGAAGTTTCTGTATATCCAGACTGCTAAAAAGACCCTTTTGACCTCAGTATTATCTTCCAAAGCAGGGATATCAGCCCCTTTCAAAAATATCCTTGTTTATTTTTTTCAGTAATCCACTCTACACTAGTAATGCTACAGAAACATGTTTTTGAAACAATAAACTAATGAGTCAAATTGATAAAAGTCCATGAAATATAATTTCAGAAGGCAGAACAGAGGTTTGAAACTATATCCTCCAAGGCTATAAACAGTAAACAGAAAATTCTCTTTGCACAAGAAAACAAATTTATTTACATAATTAAAGGGCATAGTAGGTTCAGGATATAGATAATCTTTTCTCCCCATGGCCTGAGGACAAAATATTATAGGAAATGTAGAAGCCCTCTGATGAGTTCAATGCATTTTAACATCTTATTTGCACTAAGGAAGTTTTGAACACTCCCCAAATCCAGAACATTTGGTGGAATTTGGTGTGTTAACAGCTGTGGTTGAGTTCTTGTTTTGCCTAGTAATGCTGTGCAATTCCATATGTTGTATATGTCAAAACTGAAGATAATTTTTCTTTTGATTGAATAAACAAACAAACCCGTCTTCTCAAAGGAGAGAGTTTTTCAGAATTGGGCAGACTGGAACTTTATGTGTATTGAGAAATATTAATAATCTGATAAAACACACCTGTGGATTAGTAGCAGCATATGGCATGCATATGCATGAAGTACCACTTCCCAGGGCATGTTTTATTGGTTTACGAGAGCAAAGTAGATGCTGACTAATGCTGTGTATAGAAGCAGAGAGTGGATTTTGTCTCATGAAAGCATAATCTCACAAACCATGGCAGCAAATGCAACTTCAAATGTGGATGCAGACATTACAATGAATATCACATTGCCCAATGGGCTCTGAGTCTGTAGAAAAAAAAAATCTAAATCCACATGCTTGCTCCACCAGTGGCTGTTAATATATGTTTAGTTTTCTGTGGGTTCTTCACCAGTTGTGTTCTTTCTCAACTAAGAGCTATAGATAATCACAGCACCTATTCACTGAGTTAACAGGAAGATAAAATGATACTTTTAATTAAGGATGTCCACCACATCATTTATAGTGTTAAAAACTGAAAGTTCTAAATGACCAATGATAAGGGGTCCATCAAATATGCGATGGTTTATCCATGCAGCATTATATTATAACCCCATCGGTGTTTTCACCTTAGAGATCACAGTACAATTTGCAATCACATATTCATAAACTTATATGGTCAATAAAAATTGCAAGGAAACACACCAAAATGTTCATTGAGTTTGTGTATAAGTTGTGGAATTTTGATGGAGTTTGATTTTTCTATTTGTCACATCTTCTATAATGATCTTTTTAAAATATTTTTTAAATCAGAAAAAATTATCTTATAAATGAATGAATGAATTTTGTTTGCCAGAAACCCAAGAGTGAAGTTTGCTCTTCTACTTACTGGTTGTACTACCTGAAGCAACTCACTAACCTGCCTGTCCCTGTTTTTGCCTCTGCACAGGAGGAAGTTGCTTTGAAGGTAGAATAAAATTATACATAAAATCTCCTTATATAATGCTGTCACAAAGTAGATGTTCAATAAATATGTAATAGATATTCCACATTCAGCTATATTACAGAACTTTAAGAGCTGGAATATCTCTCCCCAAGCATCCCTCTCCACAATTTTGTGGCTAATTTAAGAAAAATGACCCAAAACTGGGAAATAAGGCAAAAAGATGACTATACTGCCTTTTAGAGCCATACAGGAGTGTTGAAGAAGCCCATGTGAGGCTCCATTTTTGCTCTAGTGAGAGGCAACTGTGTTTGATTTGTATTTGTCTTGACTAGGGCCTGGACTTGGTAAAGTTAGAGCTTAACTTACGTAGGATAGATAAGCTGCAAATTATTTTTGTCCAGTGAAGATGCAAATAATTTCTGTCCAGAAGGAAATATAACTCAAAAGGTTAATATTTTATTGTACTTCAGGACATTAGTCAGTTTGGAATCTAATTTTGCAGGCTTATTTTAGCATTCTTTTCTTCTACTGACCATATAAATAATTTTTTTTCTCATTTTCTCCTTTGAACTAGGTTTACCATCCAGCTGGTTCCCTTATTAATGAGGTAAATAAATCTTTGACACACGCTTACTATATATTTGTACGAGAGCTATGTTTTTAACTTATTGAAAATCATACTTTAACTATGATAGTGGACTTTTTTCATTAGAGATTCAAAATATATTAACAGATGTCTAACTTTGTAAGCATAACATACTAAGTTTTATCAAGCGATGAATATACCCGTTGTGGGGCACCTGGGTGGCTCAGTTGATTAAGCATGTGACTCTTGATTTCAGCTGTCCTCTATAACACCCGACACTAAAAATTGGAAGAATTTTAAATAATGATACACTATTCACTAATTGTTGTTTTTTTTGCTTTGGAAAATATATTTATATTTTATTTTTAAATGTTATGTTGACATGTAATGTGTTAATTATGTTTTAAAAATAATATGTATATTTTAATTTCTAATATAAAAAGAATCAATATGTACGTCACATATAACAAAAGCTCTTTGGGATCCTCGGTAATATTTAAGAATGTAAAGGGGGTCCTGAGAACAAAAGTCTGATGATTACTGCTCTTCTATACTGAGGCAATAAAGATTTCTCTATGTTCAATTAGGTTCTTCATCTAAAGAACAAAATAATCTTTCACCTGGCTTAACATAGAAAAATGAGGAGTTTAGGAACTTGGGACATTATACAGCTTGGGAATTATTTCAGGTACAAAAACTTTTGTGAAGTTTTCACAACAGGTTGGAAGGCAACCAATGAAACTATGGTTTGATAAGTAGTTTGTATTTGTTAAATGTCTGGGAACAGCTCATATTAAGGCTTCTAATTAGAAAGACACAATGCTTCTTTTAAAAAGCACTTACTTTATGAGTATCTACATAAAAGACTTTCCTTTGCAATAGAGTTGATATTAGTTGTATTTCTGTGTTAATCTATGACCAAACATACAAGTGTACCTAAAGTTTGCACAGATGTATAGAATAAGAGGTGGAGGGGTTACGTTTGATTTTCAGTGGGTTTCAAAATGGAGACAACATTTTTATCAACCTGGCAATAGAGGTTTTAGAAATCCTGTCATTAAGTATCCTTTAGTGACTTTACTTATTTTTTTTTTCCACATGAAATTCTCATCACAATAAAGAATCACAATATTCCATTTAGGGGCCAGGCAAAGTTCTGGATAGCAATAGGCAAAGTCTCTTCCTCAGGTTAGCATTCCTGATATGTTGTGTGTTGGCTTTTTAAACTGACTCTTATGTGTTCTTCAAACGCTAAGAAATAATCCCTGAGAATCTGAATCCAATATGTTAACTTATGCTGGTTAACAGAAAAAAGTAAGGAGAGAGCAAAAAAGTACCCAATCTCACATTGATTAAAAATGTCCTTTTTCAGTTCCGTTTTCAATGGTCAAGAAAGACTAAAAATGATGATGATGATAATGATGAAATAATGGTAAATGGAAGAAATGGTAAAAGGAAGAAGACAATGAGGAGGAGAAGGAAAATATAGATTTCCTACCTTTCATTTTGCCAAGTAATGGCACTAAATAAAACTCCTACTATCTTCTATATCCACTATTTAGTAAAAGAAAAGGCATTGGGCGCCTGGGTGTCTCAGTGGGTTAAAGCCGCTGCCTTCGGCTCAGGTCATGATCTCAGGGTCCTGGGATCGAGGCCCACATCGGGCTCTCTGCTCAGCGGGGAGCCTGCTTCCTCCTCTCTCCTCTCTCTCTGCCTGCCTCTCTGCCTACTTGTAATCTCTCTCTCTGTGTCAAATGAATAAATAAAATCTTTAAAAAAAAAAAAAAGAAAAGGCATTGTAACATCAAGAAAAATGGGAAGGATACAATTTCAGGACAAAAGACAGTCTTTCCTAAGATAAACTAGCTAGCAACCCTGTATTTATTAGCTAGGAGGTAGGTAGGTAGATAGAATGCCACTGTATAGTTGTGAACTCTACCTATGTAAGTGTGCCCACACACAGCACAGTGCCTGGAACTAAGACAGTGTTTGATAAGATGGTATCTATTACAATTAGGTCATGCACACTTAGATTTTAGAGAAGGAACGGATAGCAGGCATAACACTAGGAGGAAAAAGTGGATGTAATTAAAAAATATTTCTGCCTTCCTGGGTTTTTGCCTCATTTTATATTATTCCACTTGAGAAAAAGTTTGAAGTCACTGAAGATAAGTCTGTTTATCCCCAAGATAAAAATGTTTTCCATGAAATCTTCTACATGGGCCTCCCAAAATACAAAGTAAAGAAGCTAAAATAATATTAAATGCCATTCCCAGATGTGCCTGCCACTGTTTAAGAGACCTTGGACTTATGTCAAAGCAGGAGTGTTTATTTTCCTTAGAAATACTCTCTTTCAAGAGTTTCCAAGTCATGCAGAAAAACTTGCTCAGCAATTAAATTAGCAATAGGTCCTCAGCTGAATCACAGTAGCAATCCTGTGCTACTGTATATAAATAAGTTGATAGTAGGCATTTAATCAGAAAATAAACTATCCATACAAAGCATTGGAGTTACATGAATTTAGCCAATTCAAACCCAGGGAAGTCAAATAACTTAAAATGATGCGTTTATTTCCTTCTCTCATATCCATCTCAGACATCATATTAACCATGCTTCTCTCTCCAACCAAGTGCAGATAAAAGAGGCTCAGAATACCTTTTTTATTTGACACTTGAGGCCGAAACTACCAACTGACCAGATTTGGCAAAAAGGATGAAATGCATTTTCTATTCCTATTCTAAACTTTCTATTTCAACAACTATAGATATTGTCTATGAGGACTTTTACTACAAAAACTTCACTGACTCATTCATTTAATACATATTTATTGAGTTCCTTATATGCAGTGAACACTTGGCTGAGGTGCCTGGAATATGGAGGCAGTTAGAATGAATTGACCTCAAAAAACATACGAACTAGTGGGAGAGATAGAAAATAAATTACTAATTACCGTACAGGATGCTAAGTGCTGAGTGAAGTATACTAAAGGTGTTGTGAGGACACAGAGAAGAGGTACCAGGCCCTCTTTAGAAAAATGGTTTTGGAAGACTTTTTAAAAAAGACATCCCTCATTTGAGTTTTGAAGGCTGAGCTGGACTTCTCTGAAATTAATGGAGTTTATGGGGGAAATGTATCTTAAAGAGAGAGAAGAGCATTTGTGAGTCTATAAAGTTATAAGCCAAAATAGAAAATTCTGGGATGCAAAGAACTGATGAGACTGGAGAAGGAGTCGTGTTCAGACAAAATTATAGATAAAAGGAGTGGTTCAGTTCATAAAATTTTAAATGTTGAAATAGGGCCATACTAGGAAGCTACAAGTTCCTGCATAGTTTAATAAAATTCAAATGTGTCTAGGATCTTAGACCTACTAAGCAAATTTTTCAACAGGTTTTAAACAATTGGTTTCATGTATTTATATGCATGTATATATACACCCACATATAATTACATACATACATGTGTATATATATACACACATATAATATATATATTATATATATACACACACACACTAAATACAATTATGAGAATATAGCTCCAGAAATAGATAGATACCTTAATATTGATTTACAGTATTAAAGTGAAACCCCAATTCAATCCACTGATCTAGCTGCATGTCCTGACCAGGCAAAGAGATATACACTACTCAGGTTTACCTGTAATCTTTACATTTTATGGAGGACAGTGGTGCTGGTGATAGGTAATTCCATATTGATAGTATACTTGATAGGAGCTTCCAGTTCTTTTTTAGTGGTTTTGCATCAAACCCTTTAAAATTTCTACATCAGGATTTTTACTTTTTGCTTAATTAATTTAGCCTTCATGATGCAACACTTAAAAATATGTCAGAATTTAGTTAATCACCAAATCAGAAGAACAGAAGAAATATGCTTTGTGATTATCAGGGTATCATATCTCTCTTGGAGGTAGGAACCAAATGATGTAGAGCTATGCCCCTGGATAAACTGCTTACCAATAATGATCATCGACTCTTTATTTTTTTTAATTGTATTTATTTATTTCAGAGAGAGAGAGAGTGTGTGCACGTGCAAGAGAGAGAGAGAGCGAGCATGAGAAGGGGGAAGGGTCGGAGGGAGCAGCAGACTCCCTGCTGAGCAGGGATCCTGACGTGAGAGCCGATCACAGGACCCTGGCATCATGACTGGAGCCGAAGGCAGACGCTTAACTGACTGAGCCACCCAGGCACCCATCAACTCTTTATTTTTTAAAAGGAGGTGAGTAAAATGTTTCTAGTAGAGCTACTATAAAGACTAAAAAATTGTGATACTTGTGATGACATTTTATGAGAATTTCTCTCACAGTTAGTTTCACACATTAAAGATGCTGGATTTGCCCTTGACTCTTTTCTCTCTTCCTTTCACACCCCACATCTGGTCAGTGAGCAATTCTTCTTTTAACTCCATTTTCAAAATATATCTATAATCTCACTCTTTCTCACCTCTCCATTGCTATCACTCTTGTCCAAGCCATCATCATCTCTCACCTGAATAATTCAGTAGACTCGTCTCCACACAGCAGCCAGAGTGATCCCATTAACATGTACATCAAAAAATGCCAGTCCTACTCAGCACGAAAGCCACAGTCTTCACAATGACCCACTGGCCTCCTGCTCACTCCGCGACCTTCTCTCCCTCATTCTTTCCCTTGCTCCTTCCATTTCAATCATCCCGAATTTCTTCCTGTTTTGCAAACATGTCAAGAATTCTCTCGACTCACGGCCTTCACTCTGGCTGTCTCCTTGGACAGCAAAACTCTTCCTCCAGATAATAATACTTCCCCCCTTACTGTCTTCATTTCTACACTTAAATGCCACCTTATCATTGAGGCCCTCCATGACTACCTTATTAAAATATTATTCTCCCCACCCAGCGTTCGCTAGTCTCTCTACACTGCCTCATTTCTCTTCCAGGCCACCGCTCCCTGTATGTAGTCACCTTCAGGGCAGCTCCACACTCCCCACCCGGTGGCAACATTGTAACTTTGACATTATGCACAGACATGTGGCTTTGCCAATGAAATGTGGCATGTGCCCCTTCTTGGTAGGGCCTTTAAGAGTCAAGGCACAATTCATCATGTTTCTTTTGAGGATCATGGTGCATGTCACGAAGTAACCTCTGTCCTGAATCCCTATGTAAGTGTGAATTTCAGAGTCCCTTATCAATGTGCTTTAAAAATGTAGGGGGAGTGAAAAATAAACTTTTATTGGGTTAACTCATTGAGATTTTTTTTTTCTGCAGCACAACCTAGATGATCCTTAATGTATCATCTGATTCATATTTACTTTTTCATTCAGATAGTATCTGATTCCCTCACCAAAACACAAGCTTCATGAGGGCAGGATTTTCATGTTTTGTTCACAGATATATCCCTGGCACACAGAATAATGTGTGTACATAGTGCATGCACAGTAACTACTGGTTGAATAAATGAATATATGGATGAATGATATCTTAATATGAGGTGAGCACTGTTCTAAGAACTTTACAGCTATTATGTGATTTCCATACTGTTACCTTATAAGACTGGCTGGTACCATTATTATGATATCCATTTTCCAGATAGGGAACTAAGAGAAGGGCATGATACTTGGTATGGAATAGAAGATTAGTACATATAATTTCTCTGTCTTTCCTAAGAAGAGAGAATAGGAGTAATTAGTTTCCAATTCACTCACTTAATAAATGCTCAATTTATGATGGCTAAAATATTTGGGTATGATACTAAAATATTAGTATCAAAGAATCTACTGATGCAACTTAAAAAGTGATCAATTTCTACCTTCACTGTTCTCTAAAAATGGTGTATTTTGAAGATATTTTTATGAGTTATTCTAACGGTACTATCTATTCACATTCAAATTAATATTCACCCATAATATTCAGGGCCTTTCTTCATGGGTATGCATTCATTTCTTAGGCTAAGCTCATGATGAAGGCAGAGTGGACAAGTTTAAAAAAAACAAAAAACAAAAAAACAGTTGAAAGGTGTGGAGGGCAGGTATTCCTGGATGTGAATTCCAGCTTAGAACCTTGCTAGATGTGTGGCCCTGAATAAGTTATTAATTACTATAGGTGTCGATTTCTTCATTATAAAACAAAGATTTTAAGATCTATTAATAATGTCCCTATGAGGAGTAAAATGAAATTATGTGTATAAAGTCCTAGACAGAAAGTTGATCAATAAAGGGTGGTAAAAAGATAAGCAAAGAATGTGAGGTCCTTCTCCTCCCTCTGTTCTACTCTATGGTGGTGTTTCCTGAAATGCATCTTGGAAAATGCTAATTCTTTGGCATTTTAAGTGTTGTTACAAAAAAAGGGGGGGTGTTTACTGTGATTGTATATTTGGGAGATGTATAGCATTGTTTCCAACTGCATGGGTTTTGGAGCTGCACTGCTAGAGGACCCATCCCATTTACTAAGTGTGCATTGTAGGCCACTTTCTTAAGCTCTTGGTGACTCTACTTGGTCACCTGTAAAATGTACTTGATGACTGTATCTAACTTATAGGGTGATTTTAAGTATTAAATGAGATTATCTACATATTGGGTAACTATATAATTTGTCACCCAACATTTATTTTGGAAAAGTTGAAAGAACTTTTATCCACCATCATATATATCTACTACTTAGATTCTATAATTAACTTTTTTTTCTATATATCTTAATCACATGTACATCCATCTATCTTTAGATCTTTCTTTTTTCTTTCTTCTTCTGGGACATTTTTAAGAGTGAAAGAATATATTATTAACATTTATGCTAGGACAGACAGGTAATACACAGGGACTCTCCCAGGCACACCCAGATACAGGGATGGTCTCCCTATGTGTAATTTACCTAGCATAATAATCGGCCACTGTAAACAGATAATAAATGATAGTATGATAGCTTCTAGTAAAGTTCTGAGAGTTTTGGATTAAACAAAGACACAGGAACAGTCATGAATAATTTCCTGGTTTCTCAATTCAATGATTGTCTGAGAGTGCCTTCCTGTGACTGCAACTTTTATTTTATGGTACCCAAAGATTCAATAATGTTTAGTGGTCACTGTGGCATTTTTGCCCCCTCCCTGAAACCTTGAGAAAATTAGTAAAACCTACAGACCATCTTCGCTAAGAGGTATAAAATATTTGCACAGCTCACCACATTTTAAAATACTTTAAAATAAAGTCCACATCTGCTTGCAAAGTTTCCCAACGAACCACTCAATAATTGTCCTACTCAAATTTAACTTCCAGTATGCAGACACTTGTTTGATTGTTTGCAGCTGAGTGATTTATCAGGAGGATTAAAGAATGGGCCCACTTGCTAGGTTTGTAGACATCAGCCAACTTGGCCAAGGAGAGGTATACTTACAAATCAATTTAATGGAGAGAATAACAATAAAAGTAATAACAAAATATAACTACCCTGTATTAAACACTTACATATGCCAAAAATATGTTTTCAGTACTCCACATGGAGAATCTCTGGACATGACATCCAAAACCGGGTTTATGTCTCTTCTTTTACAATCTGATTATGTGACATTTAGTGGGTCATTTAACCAACTCATCTATAAAATCCGAACAAGGATAACTGACCACCCTGCTTCTCATGATTGTTGGGAAAACTGAATATGATGTTTTAGAAAAATGTCCTCTGTCAAACATAGATTGCTATACCTAATACATTATTTTATGTTGGTTATCAGTTCTCTATCAATATCTGGTAAAACCAAATATGGATTCTATTAGTTCAGTAATAGATGCTGATAAAAGAAAATTAAAGTTGTAAGGCCTGGGGAGTTTTACCTGGGAAGGAAAAATATGCTTCTTTATCATAATAATATAATAAATACATAATGATATGATAAACACTCTGTCCCACTGTATTAGAACTTATGGCACATCAGCTTGAGGTTCTATGACCTTAGATAAGTCTTCTGATCCCCAAATCCCTCATATTTGAAGTAGGGATACTATCATCTCCAATACAGGGTTGTTCTGAGAAATAAGATAGGATATATATATAAGCAAGTAAGAAAAGTGAAAAGGATTACTTAGATACGATACAATTACTCTTTCCATGTACCTGAATAGTCACAGTTTCTGTAATGTAGAGGATTTAGATTTTAGAACTTCTTAGAATTAGTACTTAGGAAACTCCCAGAATGGATGTATTTTATACTACATTCAAGAAGGCATTTCACTTAATTTTTAATAGTTTAAAAAAGCTTTCTAGATATCCAAACTGGGCTACAAAAAAAGTAGCATGTCATAAAATATACTGCAAATGTGTATTAAATATCTCAAGACCCTCCCAAAGTAATGTTTTTATCCTGATCTCATTTAAAACTACAAAGTGACACTAGTTGGAAATATCCCCCATCCCACACAGGACACGTGAAATTCTGGCTGAGAGATTGTGTCTGCAGGAAAAATAAAAAATGAGAAATAGTGATGCTGTCTTGTGTACCCATCCAGTATGATTTTTTTTAAGTTTATGAAATATGCTTTCAACAAAAATCGATCCTGCAATACAAAATTAGCTTCTGTCCTATGACTCCATAAGCCCTTCGCTAATAAATATCTTTAGAGTTGTCTTGTACTGACATGTAACTAGTAAAACACAGAAAGAGAAAGACGGAGGTCTGGAGAGAAAGAAAGGGAAATAGAGGAGGTAAGAGTTGTAAGAGTTTTGGTGCATAAATTCAAAATATCCTCTGAATGTACTTCCTTATTTCTATTTAGCCTTTTAAATTAATTAATTATTTTTTATAAACATATAATGTATTATTTGCTTTGGGGCTACAGGTCTGTGAACCATCAGTCTTGCACAATTCATAACACTCATCATAGCATATACCCTCCCCAATGTCCGTAACCCAGCCACCCTATCCTTTCCCCCAACCCCCAGCAGCCCTCAGTTTGTTTCCTGAGATTAAGAGTCTCTTACAGTCTTTTATTTCTACTTCAGAAGGGGTGTGACAGGGCAGAAAAAAATGCAAGCTTCAGCAATAGAGGTTTGGAGGTGGGTTTGAATCCCACCTTCACCTCTTAATCTTGAACTCTCCACCCAGACCTTATCTATACAGTCGGTATTGTGATAATTCTATCTTGCTGAAAAAAGATCAAGAGAAGTCTTGAGAGCACCAACCCAGTCAATCAGTTACCTTCTACTTCCTCTTTCTTTTTTTTTCATTCAGCATTAGCTCATTCATTCATTTACTTTATATAATGTAAATACAGTAAAATATTTGGAGACACAAATATTAGTTTTGTTATTTATTACTTGTACAAACTGCCTCTGAATTTCAAATTCTCAATCTATAACATTGGGTTCCATGGAGGTGCCTCTCAGGTTACCATGGAGGTAAAGGAGTGAGTGAAAGAGAAGGATGGACCCATGCCAAAGTTCAGGACCCTTACACCTCTACCTTTTACCGTAACAGCACTATGTTTATCCTCTTTATAAATTGAGATTTCTTACAAGATATTCTTGTCAAGGAATAATAACACTGATGTAAAATAAAGAAAAATCTCTGGACCAGCCAAATAGCTAATGATAGGTTTCCATTTCTATTCGAATTTCCAGTGGTTTGAAGGCTTTTGAAGTGGAATTGCAGGCTTATTAAGTGCTCAATCTCAGGGAACTACACAAGACATGGGAATAAAACATGGATCCTACTCTAAAGGAACTCACAACCTCATAGAGAAGATAACACATCTGCCCATGCACTGTTGAAAAGTCATGGGACAGTACAAGCACCACTGTGAATGGTGTGGTGGGAAATCAAATGGGAGAGCACCTCAAAGCCTGTGGGGTTTTCAGCCAGATGATGAAGGAAGAGGATGGTGTTGTTAAAGAGAAATGAGAAGGTCAATATTCACTGGCAAAAACAGCATAAGCAAAATGTTGGGAACATGAGAAAGTGAAGGAATCTCTAAGAGATGAACCATTTCCTACTAGATGGTGATGAAAAGGGAGATTTTATATGGCCTTTAATAACAAGCTGGGGTATTTGGGCTTTAGTTCATGATAACTAAATTCAGTGGAGTTCTTTGAGTAGAACATGATAAAAACTATGTTTTAGGAAGTTAAATCTAATGGTATAGAGCAAGTCGGGTAGAGAAAAACAGAATTCTAGCCAAGGAAGACTCCAATAATCCTCATCTTACTTGGTAGCATTTGATCTCTCCCTTGACACACTTTCTTCAATTGACTTACAGAACACTAGGGTCTTCTGGTTTTCCTCCTACTTCACAAGTTGATCTAGTTTGCTTGTTCCTTCCATCTCTCCAGAGTCTTTACCTTAGAACACCTTGGGGATCCACACTTGCACCTCCTCATTTTTCTGTCTACATTAACCCCCTTGGTTATTTCACCCAGTCTCAGGCTCTTAATAGCATCAATATATTGATGGTATCAAACAGTACTTGATGCCAAACTTAAATCTGTCACCTGAACGTCACCCTTGAGCTCCATATTATTATAAACAACTGCCTACTTAACATTTCTAATAAGCATCTCAAACTGAAGCACCTCAAACATACTCCTCATACAAAATGGAGACTCCATTTTTCTAGCTTAGGCCAAAACCTTGCAGTCATCCTTGCATATACTTCTTTTCTCATACTCCATGTCCAATCAGAAAACTCTCTTTGTTCTACCTTCAAAATATATGTAGGACCCTGACATTCCTTTTAACCTCCACCCTTCCTACTCTGGTCCAAGCCATTATCATTACTCAGATGGGTTACTGCAATAGCCTCCTAACCAATTTCCTTACTTTTTCATCTGCCCTTTTAGCGTCTTATCTCAATTTAGCACCCAGAGGAATTCTGTTCAAGGGTAAGTTATATCAAGTCTTTTCTCTTCTCAAAATGTTCCAATGGCTGTATATCCTACTTGTCATAAACACTGAAGTCTTTATAATGGTCCTTTTTTTTAAGATTTTATTTATTTATTTGACACAGAGAGAGATCACAAGTAGGCGGAGAGGCAGGCAGAGAGAGAGGAGGAAGCAGGCTCCCTGCTGAGCAGAGAGCCCGATGCGGGGCTCGATCCCAGGACCCTGAGATCATGACCTGAGCTGAAGGCAGAAGCTTTAACCCACTGAGCCACCCAGGTGCCCCTATAATGGTTCTTTATGCCCCTGCCAGCCTGGTCTCTGTCCTGACATCTCCTACTTCTTCTCTGAATTACTCATTCTCACCTCGGAGATTCTGCTATAATCTGCTCACTCTCCCTGGAATGTTCTTCCAACAGATATATATCCACATGACTTGTCCCTCACCCTTTTTAAGTCTTTGTACAAAGATTATCTTCCTTTCTTATCTACTTAATATTGTAGTGATCACCCCAAGCATCCCTTATCTACTTTCTCAACTTGATTTTTTCCCATGGCTCTTATTTTGCCAATATACTCTTTTTCTTAAGTGATTTATTTTCTGACTTTATGCTAGAAAGTAAGCTTCATGAAGGCAGGATTAAGTTAGTATTGTTTTGTTATCCTGGTATCTAGAACCGTGCTCCCAGTAAGAACTCAACAAATACTTGTTCAGTGAATAAACAGTTTTAAACTCACAGGGATTTGACAATGATGGCAAGAGTGGCTTGAAATAAAGGAAAGAAAAAACAAAAGGAAAGAGAAATGAAGAAAAATCACAAGTTCTAAGTGGTCTGTTGGAAATAAGTGAAAAAGGAGAAAGACGGAGATTGTCACACTACCAATACACTGTCACTCATATTTCCTACTGTAGATACATAAATCTGCCATTCACATAGGTTTCTGCTTTCCTGAAAATAAAAGCATAAATGAAGAAAAGAAAGCCTCCAATTTTCAAGAAAAATCACTTCTCAGAGGCACCTCTCAGAGAGTGAAGGAAGACAAAAAGTAACTCGGCACTTCTCAATTTCAAAAAGATATGCATATATTTTTTCAAGACAAAGTGGTTTTCCCCATTGTTTGGTAAGAAACTGTATCTAAATATTAAATAATTACCTCAAAGGTAGAATAACCAACCCTTGAGCACAGGGAGCCTGATAATTTTTTTGTTTTGTTTTTGGTACCTGCAACAGTGCCTGGCATTTAGTGGACACTTAATACATGCTTTGAGAACTGAGTAGAACTGAAGAGCATAGAGACAGTTAAGAATTTTATGTCAATCACATTATGAAAATGTTATAATCTTCCCTGCTTTTGTGGTTTAACAGACAACAGTTATATTTTTTTCATGTGATATCATATGCTAGCTACTTAGTTTCTAAAAAAAGGGTTTTGGTAACACCTAAAATTTATGTCAACTACAGTACAACAGATAGAAATAAATTATAATATATCCCATAAACATAAAGAGAGCTCAATAAATATGTTTTAAATTATTTAAAATCATGTGGTCTCTTGCCCTCAAGAAACCTCCAATCTTGTTGAGTCTTCTAGGAAGGAACTATTTAAAAACCTGATACATTACCCAAACAAAGTCTCAAAAAGATAAGAAAGACAATAAATTGTAAAAACATTCATGTTAGGAAAAAATAACCTAGGCAGAAAGGTTTTAGGAGACAAAATAAACTAGTCCCTTTTGAGGAAATAAAAGGGAGGGAGACAGGATGACAAAGTGGCAGGTGAGGGTAGGGGAGCAGCAGATGGGAGGGTCATCAAGGGAGGGAATTCCAGAACATGTCACAAACAACATAATAAAAAAATACAACTGTTCCCCAATTCCAAAGGAAGACATAATCTCCCAGAAAACATAATGGCCAGCACTTACTTCGGAAACAGACTCTGGATCCTCAAGTCTTGCCAGTCCCCTAGGAGAGGAGATGATAGTCAACTCATTTTTAACTTCTCCATGTTCCAGGGAAGAGCCAGAGCTACAGAGAGCTAAAGAGAGGGAGTAGCTCTCTGAAAGTCCTCCTGCAAACTAAAGGAAATAAAATCATTGAAAAGGGAGGAAGGAAGAGCTGAACTATTTCTAAATCTTGACTTTGCTCGGCAAAGCACCTTGCTTTAATAAAAATGAAATCTTCACAAGTTATACATATTTAATTTACTGATTCAAAGATGAGTCAGAAAAGGAAAACAATAGTTGTGAACCTTTCAGTGGTAGAAAGAGATGTTCTCTAAAGTGTTCCCAAAGCCTTTCCGAGGTCAGACTCATCCTGAGGTTGCAATAACGCAAAGGATTTGTATTCATAGATGTGGCTTGATGAGACCAGAGTAATCATAATTCTTGTGTAGTAGATGTCATTAATCAATAGGAGGGGATATAAAAAGTTGTACTCCTCCCTCCCTGTGCCAGGAAAGAGGATGGCAGTCCATTTCCGGATGTATGCCACAGCCGGCAGAGTGACTCATCCTGTGCCAAAATACCACAGGGACGTGAGGGGAAAAGGAAGAAATGAGGACTTGTAACAGGCCAAGAAAGCAGTGGCCACCACAATCAATCTGAAACAAACTTCTCTAATAGCTATAATCGTTAAGGGTTTTGCTGAATCAGAGGCCTTTTGAGTTAGAAGGGGCTTCCGTCCAAGCCCCTCCTTTTACAGATGAGCAGACTGAGTCCCAGGGGAGGATGTGACTGGTCTAAAGGTAGAATGCAAGTGAAGGATTCAGCTTGGCACAGAGCCAAGATGTCTGGATCTCGGTCTTCTGTACTGCACTGCCTTTTATAACAATTGCACTAGCAGTGAAAACATCCCAACCAGCTGCCATCCTGAAACCATTTGTATGATGTTGGCTGTTAGAACTTAAACTATGGCCCCTATAGAAATCGTGGTGTGTGTGATCATTGTCTGGGGATTTAACAGGACTAGAGCTGAGGTTGGAGGGTTATGATGACAATTCCCAGATTAGCCTCAAAAAGTTACTTAACTAATAATCTATGGGAAGGACAGTTCTACAAATAAAATTTCCTTACACCTAAACCTCTTTCATAACGTTTCTCTGGAAAAATGCAATTGGAACACTGCTGCAAAAGGAAGACATATACATCATATCCAGAGAACAATGCCAACCACTCTTCCCAGAACATCTTGGGAAACTGAGGCTCTAGATGGACAAGCATAGTGTAGGCAGATGTGTGTCCCAGTAGCATTTTACCAGGAAAGGCAAACCTGCTACTTCTTAGTTTTCCTGGTAAGACGCTAACAGGCAGGGGGTGCTGGGTGGCTTGGTTAGTTGAGTGAACAGCTCTTGGTTTCGGCTCAGGTCATGATCTCAGGATCTGCTTCGCAAGGAGTCTGCTTGGAGGATTCTCTCTCTCCCTCTCCCCTGCTCATGTTCTCTCTCTCAAATGGATAAATAAATCTAAAACAAAACAAACAAAAAAGCAAGGTAAAAGAGAAGTCTACCAAAAGGTAGAGCCTGGCTGTGCCAAATCTTCACTCAGTTTTAGACTTCATCAATAAGTCTGGTTTTCCAAACCCAGGTGGTTTGCACTAAGATGGATTCTTTCATATAGTCCAACTCGTAAACAAAGGCTAACAGTTGTTGAATGGCTACAGAGGGTTTGGTTTGATAGCACAATGATAATAAAAATAACAAATAGCTAAAGATTATTTACCTATCATGTGCTACATATTATTCTATTTTAGATACATTATAAATAAACTTTACAAAACCTTTTAGGTTGATGATATTATTCCCATTTTATAGAAGATGAAAATGAGGCTGAGGGCAATAAAGCAACATATTTCTTCAACTTGGCTAATGAATAAGAGATAAAGAGTTCTATCCCAGGACCATCTGACTCCAAAGTACAGTCTTCTAAACATGCTGTAAAAAATAAATGAACACATATATACATACATGCATACATACATAAATACATACATACATAAGTATAAAAATAAAAAAAAATAAACATGCTGCAAAGTGAAACCATCCAGGTTACATTGGATTTTGCCTCTAGCTATAATTAGCACTGGATACAAGCCAAATGCCATGACCTCTGTTTGTCAGTGAGGTAGGATGTAGTAAGTCTAGGATGCAATATATTTTCATTCATCAAATACATTCATCAAATGACTACCTGTAAAGAACTGGTAGGTGGAAGATGGAAGGTGCTAGAATAACAAGATAGACAGAGCTCTGCACTTATAACATTTGAGAACCATATACTTGCTAGTCTTCCTCATTAGTACTCTCAAAATAAACCCTAGATCATGTATTTTTCATAGCAATCATATGCCCTGAATTTTTCAGGCCAATTTCTATTGCAAAAACCTACCGCTTTGTCAGAGCATTCAATCAATGTCTTAGCTTAGATCTTTATCACCATTTCACCCACTAGTTTCTGAAATAGTCTTTTGGCCAGTGATTTCTCTTGCCCTCTGGTTTATCATATGTACTTCTGCCAAATGTATTCCCCTAAAGTCATAACTCCTCATTATCCTGTATTTATAAATGAATAATCTGAGGCTTAGAGAGTTTAAGAAATTTGGCAAAAGTATCACAAGCAAGAAGTGGTGAAACATGATTCAGAGCCAGGTGAACCTGAATTTCAGTCCATATTCTTCCTTGCCATCCACTTCCTCATTTTGGAAGCAGAACCTGAAAGGTCATAAAACTATCAAGTCATATCACATGAAGGAGCAATGTGCATGAAGTAATCCATTTTTAGTTGAATAGAAGAAATGCATTTATAACTTTTAAACTGGTTTACCATTTAGGGAAGGTGAAGCAAGACCAAACTACAGAGTGGGAAGACAGAGGCTTCTTAAAGCAAAAGAGAAGAAACACTGAGTCAAATATTCTCAGAGAAGAGAGGACACAAGATGGGAATTAACACCTCTCTCTGAAGAAGCAGTGAACACATCTCTGTTAACAAGATGGCAGAGCTGTATGTCGGGACCTTCCTACCCAGTAGCCCGTAACAGAGAGCTTTCTTTACCGGAGATCCACTCTAGCCTCTGAAGTAAAGCACTAAATCTCAGAAATACGCACTTGACTGCTAAGCACACACTGCTCTGTGGCTTACAATGTTTATAGTTTTAATTTAACTGCAGTATTGTTATTTGTGTTATGTCTTCCTGAGATTGAGGACTCTCTTTCATTCCTTCAGATCTCCATGTTGAGTAGCTTGCACATCGTGAAGGGAAATCCTTACTAAATATTTGTTCACTGATTTATGCACTAATCTCTTCACAAATCAGTCAACATATGGAGCCAGATTATGCTTTGAATAGAAATACAGAGGTGGCCAAATAATGTGCCCCACTTATTTAAAGATTTATGGCAATATCGTCTATATGAAACATAGACACAAAGCAATGGAAAGAGGAAGGCATAGAAGAGAAAGAAAAATAAGTCCCACAAAGGCCATGTGCTTTTTGCCATAGGATGAACTCAAGCCAACCTCAGATCACCATAAAAGATTGGAGGCCTTCAGGATTTTAAACGTTTTTGTGTAGTGCTATAAAAAAATAAGCTTTGGTATTGGTTTCCCAGATACATAAGTTTAATATCAGCCAATAAGAAGTAGGAGAAGGGTGAGCAGTACTGGAATACAGAGTAGAGAGCTAAAAACCTATCAACGGCGTAGTAGACAGAAGGAATAAAATTACTAAAAATGAAAAACCCCCAAAACAAAAATACTCTATAAGCTGCCATTCAAACCTGAGGTTAGTTAGCATTGGTACAACTAGTTCTACTTCATTAAGAAGTATCTAATAAGATTATACTTTCGTATAGTAAATTTTAGAGTATCTAAGGACCACAGTGATATGATTCAACCAGTTCATTATTTAGATGGTAAAAAATAAGGGCAGAGAAATAAGTGTCATGTCCAACATCATTCAGCTAGTTACCAAAATTCAATAAGCTTTTAGCTCAAATATACTACACATTAATATATATGTTATACAGAAACACACACATATGCACAAATTTAAAATAAATAAAATTCCATCTTTGCCCTCTATGAGCTCATTTGTTCAACTGAGCATTGATACTACTATGCAATTCCCTGGCTAACACTTCTCTGTGTCAGCATGGATAGAGTAGGGATTGATGCCACAGCAAGGAAAATACTATGAAGAAAGGAAAGGGGTCACGATAATATCAACAAAGTCTAAATTCCTTGCAAAACCAATGTGATCAACAGCTGCAGCATTTCACTAATCCAGGCTAATAATTCTAACCTAATAGAAGATGGGGTTAGTGGGGTTAATATGTTTCATGTGTATTTAGTGATCCTTTACTCACTCCGCATGACCATTAGTTCTTTTTAAGTGCTCACAACCACACATTCAATAATCCACTTTGGCATTTTGCTGGGAGTTAATGAGACATTATTTAACATATACTTTCTAGAATGTATTTCTTTTCTCCAGAGAGAGGTAACTCAAAATTTGAATATGAGGAATTCGTGAAGCCAACAGAGTTGAGGAAGGCAACTCACGGCAAAAGTGGAACGGTACTGTCATCTGATGCCAGCAGGGGGCAGCAAATAGCAGTTGAGGATTGGAGTTTAGGATGTAAGCTTCAATGAAGGGTACAGATTGGGGGTACCCAGCACTGTAGTTACCTTCTTGCAGAGAAAGAGATGGAAAAAATAGGAAAACTGAAACTCAAAGTTCAAGGCTGGATACAAAGGTCATTAGGTAGTGGTATAACTAGAAAGGTTTAAATATGTTTATTAAACTTTAAGAATGTATAGAGGTGTGGCAATTACTTTAGAAATGTCATTAAAAGCAGTTAGGCTTTGGGGGTGATTGGGTGGCTCATTCTGTTGAGCATCTGACTCTTGGTTTCGTCTCAAGTCCTGATCTTAGGGTTGTGAGATCAAGCCCCACTTTGGGCTGTGTACTCAGTGTGGAATCCGCTTGAGATTCTCTCTTCCTCTCCTTCTGCCCTTCCCACTTATTCTCTCATTCTCTCTTCTCTATCTCTCAAATAAATAGGTAAATCATAAATAAATAAATAAATAAATAAATAAATAAATAAATAAATAGCGATTAGGCTTTATGTAAAAGTTAACGGACGTGAAGAACTGAATTTCTGTTATCCAGAAAACTCATTTTTTCTGGAACATGCCATTTGCCAAGATTACTATTTAAGTGATGTCTAACTGAACTAAGTATCTACATGTGTGTATGCAAGTGTGTGTGTACCTGTGTAGTAGGTGGAGAAAAGAGAGGAAGGGAAAGGAGGAACTAAGTGAAAGTGAGAGAGAGAGAGAGAGAGAAGAGAATCCACCCTAAACTTATTCTCCAAGTTTTCCCATAGTCTCCTTAAAAATGAGTTCTTTTTAACCTAAAGGTGTCCACACTTCATCTGAGCTCTAAGTTGAATATCTTTAAAAAAGTTTTTTATATGAATCCATTTGGCTCCTTTTTCAGTTACATTGGGATAAATAAAGCAAAAATTTTCTATTCTATAAAAAGCCTGCAATGATTTTTTTTTCCTCTCCACTCCTCTAACTTAACAAATAGTCGAAGCTAGAAAGTTCAAGGTTGGCAGGATTTTAGCTCTCTTGGAAGAAGGAAATCCATGCCAAATATTCAGGAAAACAATGGTTAAGTATTTTTAAAAGTATTAGAGCTTGAAATTATAGGTCTCCACGTGGGTAGAACACTTCCTTTTTGGTGCTGTGGGGATCTTTTGTAAAGTCAGCTCTGCTGAGGTGTTCCATGGTTAGGGTGTCAGCTCTTCCACTAAGGCCAAGGTGCTACTAAAAGAAAAGGATGGAGAAAAGGCTGTCAGTTGTGGATTTGCTGTGATAAATTGCCTACACTTGGTTTCCTGAAATTATGAAAGCAGAAACATCTTGGTCATTAAAGATTTAGGGAGTTGTGGGAAAGGAGCAGAGGTGAATGGGAATGTGAAGTTGTTCAAAATAGATCCTCAACTTGCCTTTCTGCCTTCTGCCCTTGTTTTCCACCGCTTGCTATGTTCTCTATATTCTAACCACAATCCCTTTGCTTCCCAGACTATCACAAGCCTCCCTGCCTGCCTGATTTTGTTCCCACACCCAACATACTCACAGCACTCTATTTAACAACTCCAAAGCCCCCATTTATATTTCAAAGGCCAGTCTAAATGTCACCTTTTCTGGAAGAATTCCTTGATTTTTCTGAGATAGAAATAATCACAGAATTCTAACAGGATTCTAAATACCTCTCTATAATACCGATCATAGGTTATTATAATTGTCTGTATATGTTGCCTCCACAATTAGCTATGACCTCTTTGATGACAGGGTCTCTCACTTGAGATGACAAGGACTCACGAGCATCTGTATCACCAGCATTGTGTCATGTGGTGTGATACATACTAGGCACTTAACTTTTGAACTTAATGAAAAAGTGATATCCTATTAATTATTTCATATAAATATACCACAATGAACTTTTCAGCAACCAATGATTCTCAATATTGGTAAGATTGTATATTTTTAGTATAATGAGAATTACTCCTGTATTTTGAGCAGTAATACTCAACTACTGTCTTGAGGTGCTAGATAGCTTCCCAAGGAAGATTCCATTGTGTTATTCCAAATTTTATATTCTAGTAGTTAGAAAACTGAGGTGACCACATGCAGCCAAGATAGGAAACTGAGCCATATATGAGGAGTATCACCAGATAAGCATCTCCAGAGAAGATAGAAACTACTCTGCAGAGATGATCTCAAACCTATATCCATCTAATGAGATGAAGCTCTTGCGTTACCCCAGATTTCCTCTCTCTAGTTGAATTGACCATTTCCCTTCCATGCCCCATTTACTTTCCTCTATCTTTGCACCTTCAACACTTCACTGCACTTGCCAATTTGCCTCTCTGCTTCCCCTTCTAGACTAAATCTAGCCTATACTAGGATCTCAATAACTAGTTAACAAAAGAACAAATGAAGGACTAGAGAAGAATTTGGAAAGGGGAGCAGTGCCTTCTATATCCTTCTCCCCATTAGGGATCTAGGCAAAGATTTTTATCATTGTCTTTGAACAAATGGGCAGTGAATGGAACTCTGGCAAACACCTTGAATATTTGTTGGCAAAGCTTTAAAATTCACCAGTAGGACTTGATCTGCTGATTGGAAATTATTTCACACACAATAGGTATGTTAATAAAAATGTAGGATTATCCAAAATAAACTATGCAAGAATCAAGTAGGATGATAGAGTGTTTCATGATGAAGTGTGAATTTGGGGAAGCAATTCACAGCTCTGAGACATAATATTCCCTCATATTAAGAGAGAGCTAATAATAGCGCCTTTTCATAAAGTTTATTATGAATTAATAGAGACAACCCATGTAAAGCTAATGGCACAGTGCCTGTAATACAGTGACCACTGAAGTGTTGACTGCTCTTATTAATGACAAAAATAATAATAATAAACCTCAGCTCTGCGAATGCCTCTAACAACTGGTTTGTCCTACAGAATGAGGACCAAATGTTTTAATTTGGTATTCCTCAAAGATCTAATTTCAATTTTCAACATAGCCTATTATTCTGGGATCTGCCTGGACTTAAGCAGCCTGCTCTCTTTGCCCTTATTTTTTTCCATTGACAAGAACCTGAGTTCATTGACACGAACCAGGAGATTGAGACAGATCTCCACTGAGCAGGGAGCCCAATGTGGGACTCCATCCCAGGATCCTGGGATCATGACCCTAGCTGAAGGCAGACATTTAACTGACTGAGCTACCCTGGCACTCCTGTTTAGGCTCTTATCAGTACGTATATTTCTTTAAATAGATCAAGTAAGACAGTTTCCTTGCATGCAAACTGTAAGAGGCAAATAAATTAAAAAGAAATTGTAATAAAATTTCGCTATGGGAGGTGACAATCATTGAAAACCAAATTCAATTTACGGACCACAATTCTTATCCCACAAAAAAGTTCTGAAAGGGGTAAAAAATATCCTCTATTTTGCTAGAGAGGTCTTTCTAGAGTGACTCAGCTGTAAGCAGCATACGAAACTTCTATGTGTATTTTCTACTATTCCCCCAACCACTACCCAAGTAAGCAACACTGACTGGTGAAGATTCTCACCTTTTCTCAGTGCAATGTATTAGATAGACTGGCACTTGGAATCACATTTAATGGAAAATAAAGGACTTGTGTTTCTCTCTTACTTTTCTGGAGATGCTTCTCTGGTGATGCTCCTCATACATGGCTCAGTTTCCTGTCTTGGCTGCATGTGGTCCCCTCAGTTTTCTAACTACTAGAATACAAAATTTGGAATAACACAATGGAATCTTCCTTGGGAAGCTATCTAGCACCTCAAGACAGTAGTTGAGTATTACTGCTTAAAATACAGGAGTAATTCTCATTATACTAAAAATATACAATCTTACCAATATTGAGAATCATTGGTTGCTGAAATGTTCATTGTGGTATATTTATATGAAATAATTAATAGGATATCACTTTTTCATTAATTTCAAAAGTCGTTAAGTGCCTAGTATGTGTCACACCACATGACACAATGCTGGTGATACAGATGCTCGTGAGTCCTTGTCATCTCAAGTGAGAGACCCTGTCATCAAAGAGGTCACTCCCGAAGAATATGCTAACATGTTAGCTGTATCTGGCTTTTATTATAATCTCTTATTGATAATTAACTAATTATTAATAATTTATATTTATTGAATGCTATGTTCCAGTGCTGTGTGCTTCATATCCATTATCTTCACAACAACACCTGCAGTAGTTTATTATATCTCCATTGGACTGATGAGTGGGGAACAGAGTTTTGAACCTAAGTCACACTGACTCTAGTGTCTGAGCTCTTCATCACTATGCTATTCACAAATTTCTCTTCTCGGAAATTATCGTCTTTTTTGAAGAAAATGACTACTTAAATCTAATTTCTTTACTATAACCTTCATAGTACTGAGGCTTGTTCACTATAAGGACTTAATGTTTCATTTAACAAATAAAGTGCGAACAAGGATAGTTACCACAGAGCCTGGGCAAAAAGCTTTTTTTCTCCCCTACTCCAAGTCTACTGGTCTGTATATGACAACATAATATACTATCCAATCTTTCTTTCTTTCTTTTTTCCTTCCTTTCTTTTTTTTTTTTTAAAGATTTTATTTGCTTATTTGACAGAGAGAGACATAGCGAGAGAGGGAACACCAGCAGGGGGAGTGGGAGAGGGAGAAGCAGGCTTCCCCACAGAGCAGGAAGCCAGCCAGATGCAGGGCTCAGGGATGACCCGAGTCATGAAGGCAGATGCTTAACGACTGACCCACCCAGGCACCCTGAATCTTTCAACAGATATTTATTGAGCACCAGTCACAGGCCAGCCAGCTTCTGCATTTTGGCTATATTGAAGGTGCTAGTCTTAAGGATTACAATCTTGTTCACTGGGAGGAAATAACAATCCTAGAAAAGATAAGATGAAATGTTTTCATCTTTCAGCTTGGGATTGTATGAAACTGTTGATAGTTGAGGGTCCAAGGGAATGCTGGGATGAAATCCATCAACGCTGAGGTCATTTATCATTCTGCTGGTTTTTCTGCCCCTGGTTTCTTCTCTGCTCCCTACAGACCATTTCCGATGTCATAACAGCAAAGCAGTTCTACTGAAGACATATGTTTGGAAATCCTCCATTTTCACTCTCCTGAGCTCTGTCTGAGTCACACCACCTCTCCCACCAGCCTCAGGATAAGTCTATCAGAGGACCTCACAAGACTTTTGGTATGTCAGAATTGTCATTATTTGCTACGCAATCTTTTTTTTTTCCCTAGGCTTTGCAGTCTTTGAAACTATCTGCAAAAAGAACTTCAGATAACTCAAGCTTTTATTCCAATAAAAGAATAAGAAAAGCCTTTGCTCCTTGCCTTTGGGTAAGCCAAGCCCTCCATCCCCTCTGACATCCCAGAGCGCCCCAACTGAGGGTAGCTTACATTGAACTCTATCTGTAAAATAACAAAACAAAACAAAATAACCTCTTCTCAAGGGATCTTCCTGACATTGAAGTAAACATTGAGGTTATCTATCTCTTCAGATCTGAAGTAACTGTCCAGGCATACACAGAAGTCCTTAGTGAGGAGAAGGGAGGAGGAGGATGACATCGATGGCCAGTGGTTGCTTATGGCCCCCATCAAAACTGCTACAAAGAAAATGAAGCAAACTGGCCAGTGTAGTAAGTCATGATGATGATGGACTCCAAAGCTCCTTTTGTAGCCATTACATAAGTGATAAAAATATACTTCCTACCTCCACAACATGGAAAACTCTTACTTCTTCTTTCTCCTGGTCCTTTTTTAGAGATGCTGAGGTGATAAAAATGCTCCTTGATGCAGACGTTTTGAATTATACATGCTTTTAGAAAATGTATTTTAACAGAAATTCTTTTCTTTGAATCTTCACATCCACTTCTGAGAATACAGGGGTATTTATGCAAGACCAATGAAGATGATTTCTTTCTAAAGATCCAGTCTGATGTGGCACTCACTCTGAGGGAAAGAGAAGAAATAAGATGTCTAAAGAGGAAAGACCATGTGTACCTAAGCGAGTCCACTTAATTACCTATAGGAGATGACTTTGGTGCCCCTCTTCAGATCCCTTTGACCTGCCCTTGACTGCAGCTGCAGCTGTAGTGGATAACTTCCAGAGAGCTAAGAATCACCTCCCTCTACTAGCATCCTTTAGCTTCAGCTCTGCCTAGAAGTCTTCTCTGAAGGAATAGGAGTTCATTCAATTGGAAGTGCAGCCTAGAAATGCAGGGAATTGTTCTGGAGGTAATAATCAATGAAGGCAGGAGCTGGTGGGTAAATACATGCATCAGTCTCTTTCCCTCAGATCGATGATCCTGAGGGATATTCTCCTACCTCTCAGCTGCCCTAACAGTTACTTCAATTGTTTATCCTGACTTTGGCCTTTCCACCTTCCCTGTCTTGCTCTCCCAGATTCTTCATTCCTACTTCCTCGGGTCATCTCCCAGGCTCATAAGTCCCTGTCTGAAGCTCTTATAGGCCTATAAAACTTTTTTGATTAATTTTTCATTGATCATGTTGACAGCATTTGAAAGCAGACTATAGGCAATGTCATATTTAAAACAACTTGTCTAGTGTAGCAAAGAATTATGCAAAATTTATTAGCATGAAGATTGCATACATTAAGCCTCCCTGACTCCTTTCTACTCGCACTCAACATAGACCTTTTGCCAGGCAGAATGTTCTGCAATTTGGTAGTCAAGCAATTAAAAAATCAAGTATCATGAAATCTAACTATATCCCATATTATAGACATGTCCTAGAGTATTTAATTTCAATAAGAAAATGCAGTAGGCTTCACTTTGCCTCACTTTGCCCAAAATATTGTATTTTAGGACTCCGATTGGCTACAGCCTGACAGCATGCAATAGCTAGCAGGTTAGATCCAGTTCAGCAGTGCACTGATAATTATCCTCATCTGGTCTGGTTTGGCACAGTACAGAAATGTTATGATTATCTTACTTGTCTTGTGTTGTTGAGTCAGAATAAATTGAAAATAAAGTAAATGAAAACTATATCACTAAGGTCTTTGCTTTTCTCCAGCTAATCCCTTCCCTCCAGGTCCATCTGTGAATAACACTCCATAACATTTAACACAACAAATTTTGAGGATTTTATTTACTTATCTTATATAACTAGATGAATGTTAAGGTACAACATGGTTCATATGGAGTTGGTGCTTAATAAATACATGTTGAATAATAAATCAATCCATTAAATATTCAATAAATCAATATAAAATGAGTGAGTCCACTTAATTGAAGACTTAGGAAATTTCAGTCAAGTTCTGAACAACAAAAGGAGTCAAAACTGCTACTGGCTATGCATTTCTCCTCTTCAGAATTGGAAGCAAAGTCTCTAGAACTGATGATGTTTATCAGTTAAAGCCACATTTCCTTCTGCCCAGAGCTGCAAATGTGTGCTCTCGTCAAGTCACAGACTCTGCTCCCAGGCTGCTGAGTGATCCCACCCCTGGCCCTCAGAGCCTGTCTGTCTGGGACCAAGAGTTAAGTTAAATGAAGCCAATTGGCAATCCATTCCACTACCAGCATGAACAGCTTTATCATGTCAAAATGGTTCCTCTGCTTATTTCTCCTGAAAATTTATTTCCTTAAGATTTTGCCAGTCTGGCCAAATTTGCTGAGCTGGGAAATGCTTGGAAAAGACTGTAAGGAATGTTTAAACTCTGCCAGTGTTTTGTTTCCACTTAAAGAATCAAGCAGTACACCCCAAAGTGCAGTGTGTTCATGAGCATCTTGTAGCCACATTGTAAAGTCTGCTCTTATAACCAAGCTACCAAATCCCAAGGAGGAGTACAAAGGCCAAACAACTCACAAATTGTGACATTTCATTTTCCTGCTATTATTTACTGTTAGCCATAGTTCAGAGCTGAATGAACTTTGAGTGGTTTATTTCATTTAATCTTCACAATGATCCTATAAATTTATTCTTATGACTTCTCTTTAGGAAACCCAGGCTGACAAAAATTCAGGGATTTGCCCAAAGTGATACAGTTAGAAAGATAAAATCACAACAAAGCCAAATTTTAAATATTATATATAATTGTGAAAATATCACCAAACAAAACAAAACGAAAACCTCTTGATCAAGCAAAACTGAGTTTATTGCTTATGGATGTGAGAATTCACTACCTCAACAAAGATAAAATAATGTCTCAAGGTAGAAGGACAAATCTAGAATATTTATGAGGTTTGGAGGTCTGGTTTAAAGTGGGTCATTTGATTTGATTAGGGATTCTGACACAATACTTTAGGAATGGAGGACATGGCCAAGTGAAGATTTTAAGGCAGGGGTTTCAAGAGTCATGGAGAATAAATGATTATTTCTTGGTATTTATTAAAAAACTGAGCAGTTTTAAATGTGTTTTAGAGAAGTTTCTAGAAGAAAAAGGAGTCATTTTTTGGAACCTTAACTTCTTGGGCAAATGCTTTCTGGAGTAGTGAAATCATGTTGGAGAAGACATTGGACGGAAAAAGTCATGTTATTGTGGAATAACACACGAGTGTTTTTGGTTTTCATCAATATCAGACAATGGGTCTCAATTTATTATTTGGGAAATAGGGTTATGTGACTTACACTTTCAAGTATCAAAGAATATATGAAGATGAAAGTTTCCCAGACAGAAGTATCCCCCAAATGAAAACTATCCACTTGTGATTAGAATCTATTTCAATAACTTCCAAGTTCACACCTACTGTTCTGCCTAAACTTACCTACAAACCTTCAGAATGAGTATCTTTCAAAAGAGAAAAAGGTCACCTAGATCTAGAGACTGGAAAGGTTTAGATGCCTGAGGAAGAAAAAAGAATCCATTATATTCATTCAACCTACTATATTCCCTAAGGATTTCTAGCCCCTAAAACTGTGCCTGCCATTTAAGATGCTCTCAATAAAAATTTCTTGAATTAATGTTGAATGAAAAGTAACTGATAATAATAATAGTAATAATAAAAGTAAATATGGATATTTAATGAATACTTACTCTGTACCAGGTATCAAGCTAAGCATTGATAAGGATTATTACATTTACTCTACCCAGAAACCCCAAGAAATGGGTACTATTTAATTTCTATTTTCCAGAGAACAAAGCTGAGTTGAAGACAAAGTTAAAACACCCAAAGCCCATGAACAAAGAGGCAGAGCCCTGATTGTAACCTAAATATGCCTAATTGAAGAGCTAAGAATGCTGAGTCCAACATCTTATTTGCCATGTTATGAAAAGGAAAGAGCAAAAGAATATTAGATTATGAGTTGGGAAGAAGAAAATTATAGTATGGAAACCTTGATTCTAGGATTTCTACAAGTGTTTGGAGTGTGTGTAAATTCCCAGCCTTGCTGTTTCTATCATGAAATGTTTGTTTTGTTTTTGTTTTTAAGTTTCCTTCACACTTTGTACACACTTTTGTTATAACAAACATCACAGTACAAGGCAATTCCTCCTTTGATGGGGTCTTTCCTACTGACCCATAAACTCCTTGAGGAAAGGAATCTTACCTTTGTATCCGTAGGACCGAGTATGATGTTGGACACGGATGTGAAACTCAGTCAACATATCTGTTGAAGAAATAATTTGTGACTTTGTCATATTAAATAGCAACAAACACTTTAAATGTAAAGGCCTAGGGGTTGCCTATTTGTTGGGCTTTGAAAGAGCCAAATCAATAACACCTTAACTCTTCCCCACCCAGTTTCTGAACATATTGAGAAATAAGACAGAATAATAAAACAGTCACTGAAACATCATCCTTACAATTGAAACCTTATTAATATAATTAAAAATATCATCCTTATAATCAGTTTATAATAAAACTGATTTTGGAGAATGTAGCTTATATCCGTTGGTGAGTGGGTATCTTTATACTGAACTCCAAAATTAGCAGACATCTATGAAGTCACAGATAGTCCCAGAAAGCTGTGGCCTTCTGCATGTAGGAACAGAGTCTTTTTCATTAAATGGATGCTCCCTGAAAGCAAGTGGGTTCCCCAGAAGAAAAAGGAGGAAAAGGGACTGCATTATTTAAACACAGCCATGGGGTACAGTCTCTCCTCTACCCTGGGAAGGAGTCAGTGAGAGGCAGGAGGATTGTGCTAGTGGAGAAATATCCACATATAAGAAAACATAAGGAAACAGTATCTGTGGTATTCCCAGATGTATTTGGAGGCAACAAAGACAGAGGGCATCTTGAGACTAGAACAAACTGTGCAACTACTCTGATACACTATCAGAGAGGGTGCAAGTTTCTGAAGGAAAAAAAGGAAAAAGGAAAAAGAAAGGGAAAGAAATAGCTACTAAGAGTTTGAGGAGGAAAGAAAATGACATAAAGGGAGCCTGCAGGAATTAGGAAGGGCTCTTTCACTGTTGGAAGACCTACATTATTTTCTTGATAAAACTGATATTCATTGGTGCAGTTTCTATGAGACTGACAGTAAAGGGCTCCTCTTCCAATTTTTATGTAAGATTCATAGATGATACCAGATCTGCTCCATCAAGGCTATACTATCCCAGGCTTGGACATGGCTTCTTACTTATCCCTATGGTCAATGCTGAAAGGGTATGAGAAGCAATCAATCCATCAATTGGTCTATCATTTATAGCCCAACTTTGCTTGTGATACAAATGATCACAGGCTAGCCTAGAGCTGGTATTTTCTCACAGGAGCTGTTTTACAAAAAAGCTGACCACCATGGAAGAGGAATCCCCCATATTTTCACAGCAATGGCTTCAATTTGGGAAAAGCACTGGTACCATTTACCGGCATTTCAGCAAATAAATGAGTGAAAGAAGAAAAAGCAATTTTATTTTTAAGTTAGAAAATCCTAAAACCAGCATCACAGGGAGACTTAGAATTCAACTGCTTCCCTTACTGGAAACCATCTCTTAAATAATGCAAAGAAAAAGCTGCATGTACATCTTCAAAGAGTGTGTGCTATGAAAAGGCAGGAAAGCAGGCCGACCAGATCCCGGAAAATCCAGTGCTGCTCTGGGGGGTGCCCAGGCCATCAGTGTGGGTTCTGCCTGGGTAGAAGGTTGTGCAAATAAGAGGCACCCAGGGCTCAGGTCTGGAAGTGAAAGGATCAACTCAAGCATTCTTATCACCTCAAGGTGCAAAAGATTCATGGGCTAAGAACCACATTCTGAACATATCAGCTTTTGATCTTGGGGCTAGTTTCTAGGCCCAGAGACTAGATATAATACTTTGAGAAGAGGAATATAAGAAGTCAGCAAGAGTGGGGGGTAAAAGGAATTTGGATTTGGAGAGCTCAAGATCTAAGGTCTAAATCTCCACTATTTCTATGACCTTGGACAAACTCGTTAACCTCTGTGGACCTCAGTTTACAAATCCATGAAATGGGAATATCAGTCCCTGCCATGCAGCTTTATTGAGATGAACAAGGGGCATAATTATGTGGCTTCACTATGAAAACTGGAAGGTTCATTAAGACTGTCAGTGATCTGTGAAGGCTAATAGGGCAACTGCCTAGGAACCAAACAAGAGGTCACAGCCAGGACTGCTTTTGACCACAGATAATAGTTGCTAAACTTTGGTTTTGATCTTCTTCCCTTTCTACTCTTGTGACTGTATTACTTTTCTAGGCATTTCTATACTGCCCTTCTTTCAGGATCTGAAGTTCCTACAGTTTCCCTTGGGTGTTTGCCTTAAGTGACAGCATCTTAATCAACTGAATACCGTCCCTTCTTTCTTTTCTTTCCTATTCAAAATTTACTAGTTTGTCTTCCCATTTGCTCAAAACTTGTGTTTTCTGTTAGAGAGGGGAAAGGAATGACTTACACTGAGCAAATTACTCACTAAATGAGGCACTTTAGGGGCGCTTGGGTGCCTCAGTCTGTTGAGCATCTGCCTTCAGCTTGGGTTGTGATCTCAGGGTCCTGGGATCAAGCCCCACATAGGGCTCCCTGCTCAGCGGGGAGCCTGCTTCTCCCTCTCCCTCTGCCTGTTGCTCCCCCTGCTTGTGCTCTCACTCTTTCTCTCTGTCAAATAAATAAAATCTTTGGGGAAAAAATGAGGCACTTTATATATATGATCTAATACAAGGGTTCTCGAAGTGCCATCCCTGGACCAGCAGCATCAGCACTTCCTGGAAACTTCTTAACACTCCTAAGAAATATAAATTATCAGCCCCTATTTCTGACCTGAAAAACCAAAAACTCTGGGATGGAGTCAGCAGATTATGTTTTAACAAGTCTTCCAGGTGATTCTGTGAACCCTCAAATTGGAAAAACATTGATCTAATGCAATTGTCCTAACAAGCCAGACAGAGAAGCATTATTAGCGTTGTACAGGTAAGGAAATTGGGTTTAAGAAGTTAAGTGACTTGCCTGAGGTCACACTGCTGCTTATAAATAGCAAGGCTGGGATTCAGATTCAAGCCAGCCCTGCCACAGAGGCTGGCTCAAATTCATGCCACCTCCCATAATGCCATAATAATCATGACTGAAAATGGCATCTTACTCCTCAGAGATAATAGTTGTATTCTAGCAGCCCCCTGGTACAAGGGCTGGAATACAGGGTGTGGAATCACTAGGACAAATATGCAAACCCTGACAGTGCATTTCCTAGCTCTTTGACTGTGGGGAATTCATTCAACATCTGAGCCTTGATTTCTTCATCAGTGTAACTTTCACTTGATTTTATTTTCACAAATTTTCCCAACAAATGTTCCACAGAGTTCTCTCTCTTTTTTTTTTTAAGATTTGTATTTATTTATTTGACAGAGAGAGAGAGAGAGAGAGAGAGATTACAAGTAGGCAGAGAGGCAGGCAGAGAGAGAGGAGAGAGGAGGAAGCAGGCTCCCTGCTGAGCAGAGAGCCCGATGTGGGGCTGGATCCCAGGATCCTGAGATCATGGCCTGAACCAAAGGCAGAGGCTTTAACCCACTGAGCCACCCAGGTGCCCCCAGAGTTCTCTTTTCATTTATGGAAGAGTACATGACATTGAGGCATGGAAATTCTCTTACCTCCACTCCTAAAGATAAACTTTTTGTGTTTGAAGCTCTTTAGAACCATTCAAGTCCTATTGTCCATGAAGAGGAGCGTAATCAGCTGTTGTGTGTAAAGGAAAAAGAGGAGAAGCTGTAAAATAGTTGTGCTATTTCCATACCCAGAGTTAGGAATAAACCTCATCACCTCAAACTTCCACACCCAGAGTTATGAACGAACAAACTTAGCTCCTCAATGATCCCAGCTCAATTGAAGACAACAAGATTTCTTGTCCCATACAGGAGAAAGTAGAATAAACACCTTCAGGTCTAGAAATGGAAAAGGAAAATAGCCCAACCATCAGCTGACACACACAAGCACACAAAATTGTGTTCGAATCTGCAATGGACAGACACCAGAATGGAGTCTGACTTGGTATTTCCCAGAGGGCTGGAGCTGTGGAGCTTGATCCCTGCTTTAGGACTGATAGAGTAAAGAACATAGAGCTGTCATCTTGGGAGAATAAGCAGGGGCACACTTTTTTTTTTGCCTAAAAATGGAAGAAATTTTTTTTCTTCCATTTAAATGGAAGAAATGTAACTTTTTTCATTCAATGAACTTTGGTTTCCTCATCTGTAAAATAAGGACAAAATGAAATAATGTTTCTAAGAATTGCACTGAGAACAATAACCTTTATAAATTCAACTTCATTTCTAACTCCATTCATTTTTACAGGCCACCTAGAGAGCTGTGTTGAGAAGGGTTCTGAAGCTCATTGTCACAGTTGATTAATAATGAATAGCATGGACATGGTACAACGGGACAGACAGTTGTCTTTAAGATAAAATCCAAACTACTGAACATGGTTTAAAATAAAAACCTTTGTGATTTGGCTGTTGCAAAATTTCTCCAGTTTCATTTTCTCTCTCAATCACTCACTTTATCCTCAACCACCCAAACTGCTCTAAACAAAATGAATAATTTTCATTGCGTCCGAGATAGTATTAGAATATTGTGTCTTCAGCCTGGAATGTTCTTGCTCTCTACTTTTCTTCCTCCCAACCTTTACCACGTTCTCATTTCCCATGTACATGTACACATGGGTGTACACACACACACACACACACACACACACACACACACACCACATTTTGCATGGCTTGTACCAAGATTATATCCTCCTGTGGTCTGCTTCTTAATACCCCGTGATATTCCTAAAGTGTGATTATTTGCTTGCTCATCTTTCTCTTCACTGAACTACAACCTCCTGGGTCAGAGATCCTATGCCTCCTGTCACCCAATAGAGAGCACTATACCCTGCCCAGATTAAGCTCTGTGTAAATATTGTTGAATTAACCAGTGATACATGCCAAAGATAGTCAAGTTCACAAAATAAGGAGCTGGAATCACTGACTTCTCCCTACACAAACCTGAAGCTGTATGCAATTAAGTTATTACATCTGTGGATCAGGTTCCTTACTATAAAATGGAGAAATAACAGTGCCTACCTAGGGGTGCTGTGAGTAAATACATATATGGAGAACACTTAAAAAGTGCTTGGCACTTAGTAAACACAACATAAATATCAGCTTTTAGCATTTTTATTACTTGTGATCAACCAGTTGTTTTGAAATCACTGGTATCTGGGCAATCTCTTCATCTTGGTCATAGCAAGATAATTAGATTGAATATGTGAAAGTCTTTAAAATTTAGTAGTAAAACCGGGAATAGCAACTTTAGCACTTAATTCTCAAGTCTGATCTCTCTCCACTGACATTACTTATGCACTAACCAGAATACCTCACTTAAAGATTCTTAAGCACTTAAAGATTATGCATATAGATCAGATCACACAGTAAACTGAAACTGATTATGACATAAAGTGCAACACATAATACAACCAGTACATGCTGTTTTAATGTCCCAAAACACATGCTGTTTTCTACCTTTGACTGTTCCAGGCTGGTAGACAAACCTGCTGCCTCCTATTATCACACTACCTACAAATACATTAAAATACTAAATAATTGTGATTGGCTATAGCCAATAAGTCATTTTTTCTTACTTCATTTATCATCTACTATAACTAGCATAATCAGGATTTTGATATTCTTAAAACATGATTACTTAGCAATATTGAGTATATATATGGTACTGGACTGTGAGAAAAGTAGATATTGTGTCATGGCTGAAATATGACCCAAACTCAACTCTCAAGGGCTCTCCTTGCTTTGGTGTTCAAATTCAGAATGAATTAAAACTCTAAAATAATGACATGTCTTCATTTCACACAATACGTATAAAATACCATCAACTGAGGAATACTGAACATCAAGGTCTTTAATAGGCTTATTCAGATCAAGAACTTCATTTTTCCCTCACCTGATGGAAAATGACACAATATCCAGGTTCCTTGCAGAATCAAAAGTCAGTAATATCTCATATAGAAATAATAGTTAAAAAACTCATATGTAGATCCATTATTGTAAATCTACAAAGATTACAGATTATAAAGACAGAGGAAGAGTGAAAAGTCATGTTGGCCCTAAATAGCTGATAAAACTATTAATTTATGTACTCTTAACAGTATGTTTACTTTAAGTAAGTTTCTCTAGAAATAAAAGTTATCATTTTATATTAGTAAAGGCATGGGAAAAAAACTACCAGTTTCAAAAACCTCAATGAACCAGTCCCATGACCCTTGAGCAGAAACAGTCTTATTGATCTTGTAAGCTCCATGCCTAGCAGAGAGAGAAAAACATTCAAGGAATGTCTGTTGAGTGTATCTGGGGTATTAAGATGGAGAATATCTGATTCCTCATAGGATTATTCAATTCTAACCAGAGACACAACTTATTTCAAAACATTTCTCAAGTGACGTTTAATGTCATAAACTGCTGTATTTTCTCCATGGAATGGCTTTCAATTTGAAGACCCAAAAAATTTAAATCCAAAGTTCATGATTCCAGGTAAGTTTTCCTTTAAATAGCATAAAAGGAATCAGAACTCATTGGTAAATAAGCAAAGTAAGCAGAATTCAACTCTCAGAATAATTTCATTTTCTGAAGGAAAATGCCTCTGCACCTGCACACTAAAACAAGTACAGTCAGATAAATAAGCAATGAATAGGGAATACTGATATCCTTCATGACACCCCAAGAAGAAAGAATATAGAAGGAGGAATGACTGAACAAGTTCACTCTCTCAGAACCTGCGCATGATATTGATACCAGCTTAGCAAACAGGAGGACAAAAAAGAACAAAAGACTTGGTTATTAAAAAGGATCTATGAGCCTACAGAACCCTGCAGATCCTACAGAATCTACTTGAAAAGGTGCCGAGTAGTGAGTCTGTCACCATACACACTCCCACGACATATGGCCAATAGGTTGTTGGTAAATATTTAATACACTGAAATGCGAGACTCTGATGCCAAGCTGCTAGGGTTACAAAGAGGTAGAGCCATTCTGACAAAGCCAGGGTTGCTGGTGACAGTGGTGCTGTGTTACAGAGCTCATATCTGCAGACTAAAATTAAAACTCACTCCATTCACATAACACAACTCCCTGCAGGAGACATTGGTAGATTTTCTCTTTAGTTAAAGCTGTCTTCTACGGTTCACCAGCTTCAGCACAGAGGGAAATTATATTGTTGGACCTTCACATCTGTCTTACATACTCTATAGTAACTTGAGTTGCCGTTTGGTCATAGAAGTCCCAAGTCCCCAACCCAAAAGTAGTGTTTACTTTTTCTCCCATTTGTCACAATCTCCTTATTCTGATAATGTGGGAGAGATTCTGTGCAAGCTGGTTCAAGGTGCGAAAGGAAGTCTGTATGATTAGTGATGTACTAAATTTTTTTGATGAAAGGTCTGAATTTTGGATTACTGTAACAATGGCCCAGTTCTTGTATAGCTCTGAAGAAGTTTTAAAGTGTACAACAAACTACTAAATTGGAGCATTCATCTCTACTCCCTACCACCCAATACTGTTGACTCACACCAAAAATTCAGGTCACAAAGAAAGTAACCAGACAAGGAGAGGAATGTTAATAATATTATTAGTTACTATTTTTGACTGCCTGTTTGCACCAGTCCTGTGCTAAATGTGGTGGGTACATTATTTCCTTTAATCTTCACAATAACTTTGTGTTAGCAGGTATTATTATCTACACTTTATAGAGGAGAAACTGAGACTCAGAAAAAGTCATCTGTCACAGTTGGAAAAGCCCAAAATTAGAACATAGGTTTGTCTGATGTAAAGCCTATGCTCTTTGCCACCAAACTGTGATGATAGAATCTCTGAACAGTCCTCCCAGGGGAAGGGTCCTATGTGACCAGGCAGGTTATACAGATGTGAGAAGCAGGCTGAGAGTAAGATAGAGACATAGCTACAAGAAATATTTTTTTTTCTTTAAAGTAAAAAAAAATGATTAATTGCAATTGAAACTTTGTCATAATATCAGGGATACAATTGGAGGGAAGTTGGGGGTGGTACGGTGGTGAAGCCAAAATTAGCAAAGACTGGGTGAGTCTCATGAAGCTAGATTACATCCCATTGTTGACCATGTGCTGAGGTAGATCCCAGAACAAGGTTCAAGACCAAGTAAGAAAAATGTGTTATATATCTGGAATTGGCATGTAAAAGGGAGCAGGGCTAGGTTTAGAATAAGGAAAGACAGACAAAAGTAATGATGAGCAGAGCCCAAGGGGGAGAATTTGAGAAGCTGGTGAAGGGACTGCATCTCACCAGTAATGAATTTTGGCTGTGCTGAGGGGCAGGTCCTGCACTTGACCTGTGTAGTTTATAATCTTATTGGAAGGAACATCTTCTAAGAAGGTCACTGGAGAGGGGTGGCCACAAAGTACGTGATATTTCTCTTTGGATTCAGTCTTCCCTTATTTCCTGGATATAAACTATATGTAAGACACACTTAAACATGTTTAGCTGCTAGGGGATGAAGGCTTTTATTAATTATTTGTGCCCCTCCCAGTATCTGGTCTTGGCATCTGTTCTTACCTCATTGCAAAGCAAAGCACCCCATGCACCCTCCCCCTCCCGCTCCCTCAGTATATACAGTATGCCCAGACTGGTTACCCTAGTTAATGCAGTGGTCTTTAGGGCACAGTCTGACTCACAGTCCCAGGGTTTTCACTGCAATCTTAGCTCCCCAGCCAACTAGCACGGCTGCCTGGAGGTCAGGTGACCAAGTCTGTGTTGCATTACTCATTGTCAAAACTTCAGCCAAATGAGGAACATATGTAAAACTTATAGGCATTCTGGCATCACTCTTAATTAGTAACCACGATCTGAGCATTTGTTATTTAAGCTCATTTAATTCCAGCCAGATTACAGTGTGTTGCAATGCAAGCTGCCTTCTGCATCATCATGCGAGGTTCCATTAGCAGGCTTCAGGGAAGCATGAAAAAAGTCACATTAAATCATTTCTCAGAGCATACTGTCCTGAGCTGGAGGTAATATGACCTACCAGGGCCACAGCTCTGGTTATAGTGGACCACCAGGAGTCGCTATCAGTGAGGGAAGGCTAGCTAGCACACCTTAGTGACTGCTGCATGCCTTTTTAATTTTCCACCATATGTTACATAATAAACATCATTTAGGAACCATGATCTTATGAGTGTGTATATTCATTCACTCAAGTCATCAGAGAAAATTTTTTTTTTCCCAGTAAAGACGGTGAGATCAGGAAATGCCATTGTTGACCTGGATGGAGAATGAGATACCTAATGAAGACTAATGAATTTTTAAAAATAAAAACAAGTGTCAAATTATGGGTTCAAAGGCTCTCAGTTGGCCATGTGGTTGCATGTCAGAGGGCTTGAAATACTGTGGTCAAAATGTTACAGCTCTTTCTAATAAAACCTAAAATTTTGAATGCAAAATCTGGCAGAGGTTGTCTCTTCACAGACACGCAGGGCAGACTATGCCAGAGTTTGCAGAAAATCAGGAGGGCCAAAAGGACCAGGAAGGAGAAAGATGTTCAGTAAATGCTCTCTTCTCTTCCTTAGCAGGGAAGGAGGTTGTTTCAGGACCTTTGCATTTGGAGAATGACTTGGCTTTGAGGTTCATGTTTTGGACTAGGAAAAAAAAAAATGGTAAACCAGGGAAGTGTGGAATAATGGAGCCCAAGGGGAACAGAGGAGTTACCTAAATGTGGTTGGGAACAGTACAGTGTTATTTGGTCCTTCTCAGCTTCCATCTGGGAAGTGTGAGCCCTGGATTCCAGCTTTAATTCTACTTCTGTAGAACTTGGGCCAGGTGCTGGGTCTCATTTCCTTAACAACAATAAACCTTTATGAAAGGGTTTTAGAACTTAAAACTTGTTTCAGTGAATCAATGTGTGTTTAGGGCCTTGCCTTCTTTGTGCCCAATCCTTTGATAAAAGCTGCGAGAGAGATAAAGAGACATATAAAGTCACTTCTATCCTCAAGGAGCAGCAAGCCAGTTGAGAGAACACACAAATACCCATGAAACAATAAGTAAATGAGACAGTGTGGGACAGAGTGGAAAAATCATGACAGGTCATCTATCAGTGCAAGGGATGTTGGAGAACTGAGTAGTTAGAATGAGCTGGAGCAATCTTAGATCTTGGAGGAGGTAGAACTGACATTGGGCTTTGAAAAATATCTACAGAAGACTGAGAGCAAGGGAAAGTCTAAGCAAAGACAAGAAGTCATTTATAAATTACATCATCGATGTAAGCAGGAAGAGGGGCAGAAAAGTAATCTAGGTGGTAGAGAAAGAGTCATTTAAAGAAGCAGTGGGAAATAGGAGAATGATGTCAAATCAAAAGGAAGACCTTTAAAACTAGCAAAATTTAGAATATATATCTACAGCTATCTCTCTATCTACCTATCTATCTATGTATAATATACATATATATGTATATATATGTATGTTTGGTGTTGAGCATAGCTTCGACTCATAAAACGGTCTCACACTGTATTGGGCTGTTTTCATTTAATATTTTCATAAGTATTTTTCATGTATTATATATGCTGTATAAACTTACTATTAAATATCTTAAATTAATTTGAATCCTTGACTTGCCACATGTTACTTGGGTGACCCTGAACAAGTTATTTATCCTCTGTATGGCTCAGTTTCCTATCTGTAAAATTGGAATAATAATAAAGTTTTTATGAAAATTAAAGGCAGAATCTGTCACAGTATAAGCTCTCAATAAATATTGCTCTTAAGTAGATTTGTCATAATATACTTAATCATTCCCCAAATTCAAGAATTTATGTTGTTTTCAGCTTTTCACCATTAAAAAAGTGAATCTTAAAACAAGATTCTTAAAGAATCTTAAAACAAGATTGCAGAACAAAAACCTTTTTTTTGTTTTTTTAGAATTAGCTATTTCTTTAGGATAAAGTTTCCCAGAATTGGAATTACGAGAGTTAAAGGGTGTGAATATTTGAAGATGCTTGTTACATCTTGCCAAGTAACTCCTCAACAGGCTGTGCAACCTTAACTACATGAAGTATTTTCTTTACAAAGCAAAAGAGAAGTCACCAACTTAATGGGGGTACTCAGTGTTGTTGGTTTGGTTTGTATTTCCTCAATTACTAATGAAAATGAATATCCCCCCATTTTTGTAAATGAACAATATTTCCACTTTTCTGAATTATTTGATCTCTATTTTTGCTTATGAATCTGTTGAAGTCTTGATTGTTTTAACATTGTTTTCTCTTGGCATTTTCTACTCAGTTTGTACTTAGATGATATTTAGCAGACACTGATATATTTCCCTGCAACTGTTCTCATATCATTTATTCCACATGTCTCGTCTTCTATGAGAAGAGCATTAACTCATAATTCCTTAAACTCTATTCCTGGCAATTCTTAGTATCTAAAGCAATGCTCTGTATAGGAGGTATTCAATAGAAACCTGATAAACAGTGCAAAGAATGTCATTTTTTTCACCTCTGATTGTTTTCCAAAATTTAAAATGTATATATATCCCTCAGTGCATGGCCGTCAACTATAGTCATGTGTTTTTATTAGATAAATGCCAAAATTGTTTCTAATTACAAAAGTATATCATTGAGCCTTCATCATGGAAGAATAGTGTCTTAGTTTGAACTCTATAACAAAAATACCATAGACTTTATTTCTCACATTTATGGAGACCAGAAATCCAAGATCAAGTCCCTGGCAGAGAAGACATCTAGTGAGAGTCTCCTGTCTGGCTTGTAGATAGCCACCTTCTGGCTACACCCTCATATAGCCAGCAGAACAAGCTCTTGCTTCTTTCTCTTAAGTACATTAATACTATTATGGGAGCTCCACCCTTGTGACATTATCTAAACCTAAGTACCTTCCAAAAATCCCATATCCTAATACCATCCCACTGGGGATTAGGGCTTCAACATATGAGTTTTGGGGAGACACAAACATGTAGTCTATAAAAAATAATATTTGCTGATGAATTGAAACTTATAACCAAACTATCTGGGCCCAGGGAATCACTTTCTTAGTCCAAAATATAACTCCATTTCTCAATAAGCATTTTGGTCTGAAAAAAAGGGAAAAAGATAAGGTACTGTTTCCCCCTAATACTTTTTGGGTATAGAAGTTTTGATGGATAGCAGAGGAATAATGAGGTGCATATTCTCCTGGACAGTCTGACATAAGCAAGAGAAGCAGAGTGGCCTATATTTCATGAAGGAAACGTTGACAAGGGCCAAACTGCATGCTCTCAGCACTTGGGTCATTTCATTAGCATTTGTTATTTTTATACGTTGGTAGTTATGGATGTCAATGGCATTTTAATATCCCAGAATGGTCATAGCACCAATATACTCACTCCTGCTAATATTTCATGGCTCATGGATCATTTTCAAATCAAGAGTCTGGGTGGTAATATGTCTTAACACTTTCTATAACAGAACTAGGAGGAAGAAAAGAGGATACTCTTTCCTGGGTACACAATATATTCTCCCATTTAGTTTTTGATAACTAACATTATTTTTCATTTATTTTTATGAGATTTATAGGATACATTTACTCCAGAGAGTTCTTTTCAGAATTGCAAGTACTTAGGTAATTTGCCTGCATGCTATTAATTTTTACTTACTCTGTCATAGCTTTAAAGCATTTTAGACTCAGGGATTGCTATGCCATATCCTTCTTAAAGACCCAGACCAAATACCACCCCCCCACAAGTTCTTTATTTTATGGCCAACACCTTCATGCCATGCACCTTAAAAGCAGAATTAAAATGAATTAAGCTCTCTTCCTCCCTTACACCATATTACTTCACAATACATTAAACTTTGTTGTATGGAAGGCACTTATTGTATTGTCTGCCCAACTTCTTACTGTGAAAATCAACATCTTATAGAGTAACATATCACAGAATGAGATTCCCCAAACCCACCTTTTAAATGTAACCCACCCTGTCTACAACTGATTGGCTCAAAACTAGCCACCTGACAAGTTGGGCCAAGCAGAGCCTTTCCGAAGAATTTAAAATTAGGAGCAAGACAGAGGGGAGAAAAGTGAAAAAGCATTTAAAAGATGGGGAAGTAGAAGACTAGAGGATGGAAAGACAGAGAAACTGAGAAGCCCTGTAAGAGGTCTGACTGTGTTATAAAAGCTAAAGTGGCATAACATGGCCAGTGCTTTTCCATCACAGGTTATCAGAGGAACACAGGTGACTGTGTCCAGGAAGAGAAGAAGAAGCAGACAATTAGGGAGGAGCAGAATCTAAGGAGGAGAGAGTCTTGACGGTTTTCTAGGTCTCGTGCCCAGTCTCTTCCCTAGTTCCAATTACATTCTTGCCTGTGGCCTTAGTAAGACAAGCATTTCTTCTTCTAATAAATTCCCTCTCTTTAACTTATACCAGATCAAATTGGTTTCCATTGGTTGCAGTCAAAATCATCTCAATATACATGTGTTTCTATCTCCCCAATTGGACTATGACTTTCTTGAGAGTAGGGACTTTTTTTTATCCATCTTGATTTTACCCTACCATGTCTAAAACAGTCCCTGCCAATAGTATGTGCTTGCTTAATATTGATGTTAAAATGCTGTTGAATCATCTAATTGTTCAACAGGTACTCATGAATAGTGCATTGAAGAGACCCACTGTGAATATTTTGGGATAAACTTGGCAAATATTTAACAAATGCCACTTGTAATATACTCCATTCACCCTTTGAAAGATCATTTCAGATTATTTCAAAGTTCCATTATGGCAAAAAAGAAAAAAGAAGTCAGGTTTTACTTCTCTCAAAATACTCCTTCTAATCTAAAACATTTTGTACCTACATAAATATTTTTTAAGCATGACTCCAAAATTTTCCAGTTCATAATAGGTGGGTACCTACTCAATTTGCAAACATATGCTAAACCCTTACCTCATCCTAGGTACTAAAACTGGGACCCAAATTGAAAGAAAAGAGATTAAGAAAGAGTTTCTGATCTTGAAGTATTCACTAACTAGTGAGAAAAAGAATTACAAAAATATATAATTATAGTGTTGTATAGGTTCTAGAGTGGAGTTCTCAATGGAGGAAAGGATAAAGAAATCCTCCCAAAGGAGAAAATTTGGAGCCAGAGAATGAATGATAAATAGGCATTTACTCATTACAGCAAATTTAAAAAAAATTGCATTAAGTTGTACAAAGTAGAATATAAAATAACAAGGCTGGGGGATCTTTGTTTAGGTTGATAGTGAAGGCCTTTATTGTAAGTCACACTTAGAAGTTCAGAAATCATTTTGTAAGCCATGGTATAAAGAAATGATTATTTAAAAGCTGATGGTATAAAGTGATCACACATGTGTTTAAGTAATTATTTAATAGATGTCATTACTGAGCATTTATTAAGTGCCATGTACTGTGATCAATACATGCATTATTATGTAATGCTATGAATCTATGGGAGAAAAATGACTCTTATACAACTAACTGTAAGAGGCATTATCTGAAATTATGTACATAACTAGCATATGCTGGCTATCCTCAAAATGTTAGTTCTTTTTCCTTGAGCTCAGCCTTAGAACTAACCCACTAGACAGCAAGCTCTTTGACGGTGTGTTAGAGGAGGTCATCAAGAGGACATGACTTCAGGTTGACCTGTTAGCTGGACCATGGCAGTTGGAGGCTTCTGACCACACACATCCCCACCCTCATGTCTTTGGAATCTACATCCTGCCTGCTATTCCCATAAAAGCAGTTGTCTTGATAATGTCTGTAGCCTTAGGAGAGAAAGGTACTGTTGAGATCAACTAGACTGAATATGCAACTGAACCCATATAAGTCCTCTATTTAAGATTCTGGAGAGTGAGTGTGGAGATGGACTCATCTTGAAGCTGCTCAAGTTAAGCCCTGTTTGTAAGTTCCTTTGCTTACTGAGACTGTCACCTACCAAACTGGAATGGTCTGCCTTATTTTTTTTTGCTCCTTGCTCTCCATGTATAGGGGCCAGTTTGTGAACCAACATGTTAAGTGCTATGATTCATTCCCCTTGAAAATGAAAGCACACAGAAAAAAAGTAGTAAATCTTTTGATTAATAAATTGATTGACAAATTACTTAGTCTCTAGTGTGTAGTGCAGGCACAATGGAGTAAGGCTTTATTTATAGTCAGAAAACTTTCACATCCAACTTGAAGCCCTCTTTAGTATATTCAATGCTTATCTCTATTTCTTCCCCAAAGAAACTGCCACAATGATGACAGCAATTAGGAGGAAAAGAAGGGGCAGCCAGGGCACAAAGCCCCTGGTTTGGAGTTTCAGGGTTTCTAGGTTGCTGGTCCCATATTTCTACTTATGGGGCATATATCACCTTGGACATGTTATTAACCCCCCTTCAGGTAAATCTTCACTCCTAGAAGTCTACTTTCTGGGTAGTAGAATAATTTAATAGTATGTAATATAAAATACTACATAAATGAAAATAACTGTGAAATGGTAAAAATGGGTTAAAATAGAACCATTACTAACCCAGTGTTTTCAATGATATGGAAATAAAAGGAGGAATTGATCACAATCAGGAGGAAACAAATATTTTCAGGCATCTCCTAAAACCTCTACTACCTACATCTTTTAATTCTTCCTCAACCAGTAGACATTAATCAGCTCTGACTCCATCTCCAAGGCTGAGGTTTAACTACCATGAATATTTCTACATAATGTATAAAACAGTGTTTTGGGGGAAAAGTCAAGATTAAAATAGTATGGCTGACCCTCCTCTTCAACCCAACCATCCTCAATCAATACCATACTGTGGGGCCTCAGGACAACCACTAGCTCTGGGAAAAAAGTGTCTTCTCCCCATAGATCTGGCATATTGGTCCAGGTGCACCAGAAGAGAAAAGCATTCATCTTCTTTAGAAACATCTAAATTAGGCACTTGCCAGAGGCAGGGCAGCAGGGAGCAAGACCCAATGGCCAATGAAATATTTTGAGAACTAAAGGGAAATGTGTTTACAAATGTGACATTATCACTATTGGAATAACCTCTAAAAGAATCTAGAAGACCACACCAAGGTTAAATCAAATTAAGGAACCACTTGATAAAGGCAAACCAATACACACTGCTCATCCCTAAAACCAAGAGATCCAGATTTCAGTCCCAATGCCACCATTTATTAACTGGGTATCCTTAAGAAAGTACCTTAGGGTCTGTGGGTCTCTGTTAGTTCTTATGTAAAATGAAAGTGTTGGATTAGAAAGGCAGATGTTGGGATAAGTGATTAAAGTAGGCTCTGGCTAACTTAGCTCTAAAAGCAATTTATTGGAAGGATTCAAATGTGTCACATAATTGAGAGCCCCAGAGAACCAGGCCAGGAGGGGGCAGGGATCAGAGAGGCCCTGGGAACCTTAGAAGCAGGAATTCCTGCACAGCCTAACTAGGATGTCAATGCCAGAGCAAAGGAGCATCAACTCTTCATTTTTCTTCCTCTTCTTCTTTTTTTAAATCTTTCTATCTCTTCATACACTCTTGAGAGGAAGAACCACCGACCTAGTTTATCTCTTTGACTTCCCATTGGCTAGGTGAGAGCAAGACTAGTACATTATAGATTTTTTTAAGATTTTATGTATTTATTTGAGAGAGATCAAAAGTGAGGAAGATCACAGAGGAAGAGAGAGAAGCAGACTCACTTCTGAGTGAAGTGAGTGAAGTCCCCCAATGTGGGACTCCATCCTAGGACCCTGGGATCATGACCTGAGCTGAAGGCAGACATTTAACCAACGGAGCCACCAGGTGCCCTAAGACTAGTAAATTATAAATCCAATTAAATCTTCATATGATTGGGAGAGATTATTTCCTAAAGAGAAACATGGCTGTTATAATCAGAAGGTAGAATGAACTCTGAGCAGCCAAAAATCTGCAAGTGTCCACTTCAATGGTTGTTAAGATCCTTTACAGCAGTAATATCCTAGGAGTCCATTTAGACTTTATTTTACTGTAAAGAATTCTGACAGAGAAAATTGCCAACGTAAGGGGGATGTATACTTAAAGGCAAATGTTGGCTCCCCTGGGAGTCTGATTTAGTGAGTCTTGGGTGAACCTATGAAACACTCAAAACACTCCCAAGGGATATGATACCAGGTCAGGTTTGGGATCCACCACTGTTCCATTTGCTTCCCAGGAGAATACACACACACATGCACGTGTGTGCATGCACACACAGACACACACCTGTCATTGTATCATTAGATAATACATAAAAAACACTCCAGGAAGAGATAGAGAGATGAGGAGAAAGAGAGAGAGATGGAAGGATGGATAGATAAATAGATGATAGATAGATAGATAATAGATGATAGATAGATACATAGATACATAGATACATAGATAGATACATAGAAAGATACATAGATAGATGTGACAACTGGACACCCTAAAAATCACAGTACCCTAACCTTCTTTATCTTACACTCTACGCCTAGAGGGCAAGAGAGAGGAGTATTACACAGTACAGTTTAGCCCAAGCAAAAGCAGCAAATATTCTCCCACTCTCCTTTATTAGAAACACTCAATTTAGCAATCCTCCTCCCTCCTGCTGTGCTCACTGCTCCCCCTCCCCACCTCATACGCCATATGCTTTTAATCATGCCCCCACGGTTTCTCTTCCTGCAATGTCCCGGGCAAATTAAACTTGAAAAACAGAAATCTGAGAACTTGGAGCAAACATGGAAACTCGTGACAATGGTAGTAATCAGCAACCAGGCTGAGTTCTCAGCCTACAGGGAAGCAAGAAGATTGTTTTGGCCCTCAATACAACTAAACCTATAGTATACAGTCTTATGGTGAAAGGGGCTAATTGCACTCTTTGTGACTCTTCTTGGATTTCCCTCATGCACTTCTGAAAGTCTATTCTAGAAGGTGCTGCTAAGAATGAATCTAGTTCTGGAGCGCCTGGGTGGCTCAGTCGTTAAGCGTCTGCCTTCTGGCTCAGGTCATGATCCCAGGGTCCTAGGATATAGCCCTGAATAGAATCTGGCTCCCTGCTCGGCAGAGAGCCTGCTTCTCCCCCTCCCACTCCCCCTGCTGGTGTATCCTCTCCCGCTGTCTCTCTCTCTCTCTCTCTCTCTCTCTCTCTCTCTCTCTCTGTCAAATAAATAAATAAATAGAATGAATCTAGTTCAGATATTGTGGGAAGGGTTCTTTTTTTCATTTTTTTCCCCAGAATTTCCAATTGCTACATTTTAGGAACTTTATGAAATCTTCGACACTGCCTCCAAAATATTGAGCGATATAATCATAATTATTTTTTAGGGAAATCACACTGTAACTTCCATCAGATTTTCACAAAGACTTATATACTACAAGAAACAAAATCCATTCTGAATCACTCTCCCAAAAGCTATAAATGTAATGGCTAAATCTTTAAATCTATAGATCAGAGATGTCAGCTTTAATTCCTTTTCCTACCAACTTTCAAGATGTGAGACCCTGGGCAAGTTACTTATAAACCTCTGTCTCCATAGTCATTTATGGCAATAAAAAACATCTGCATGATAACATTACCTTACAATCAGATAGATTAAAAATAAAAAGTGATTGCAGAGTACCTGGCTGTCTTAGTCTGCCCAGGCTGTGATAGCAAAGTACCATAGACTAAGTGGCTTATAAACAACATAATTTTTTTTTCTCACAGTTATAGAAGCTGGGAAGTCCAAGACCAAGGCATTGATATTTTCAGTGTCTGGTGAGAGCCTGTTCCCTGGGTCATACTTGGCTGTCTTTTCGCTGAGTCTTCTACATGGTGGAAGGTATAAGCGAATTCTCTGGGGTCTCTTTAATAAGGACATTAATCCCAATCATAAGGCTCTTCCCTAAACACTTGGCCTAAACACCTCCTAAAGGTTCCACCTCCAACTATCACCACCTAGGGCATGAGGTTTCAACATACGAACATGAGGGTACAAAAGCATTCAGCCTATACCATTGGCAATCCACAAACATTAGATTTTATTATTATTGTTATTATTATGCATTATTATTATCATTGACAAAGAACTTGAAAGCCAAAGATGCCCAATACCATCAGATGATGACAGAACCAAAACATGGAGGCAGATCTTTTTATTTGTAGTAAAATCCACTAATGGGAACAAATGCCTAATTTTATTGGATCTGTTGGGATACCCTAGCCCAGAAGGAAAAATTATAATAATATTAGAAGCATGCTTGCAGCATGGCCAATATCACATATAATAGGATTTACTTCTAATAAAGATGAGTTCACCCAAAACACCAACTACCAAAAGTCACACATTTATAGCTTCGCAAAAACTTATGGGACCTCAGAAGTCATTAAATTCAAGACTTCATTTCATAGAAAAGAAATTGAAGTTCATATTGGCCAGGCACTAAGATACAACCAAGGTCAACTGAGAAACAAGCTAAGAGGCCAGTTTATAGTAGCCTAAATGATCCTCAGTCCCTGTTGCATTTTCTAAAACTTTACCTGAGGGTCAGAAGAACTGAGTTTGAATCTGAGGCTGGATATATATATTAAATGTTCATTCTCAGAACACCTGTCAAGTACCAACTAGAGATAAGGCTCATCAGCAACAGAGAATTCAATAGTGAACAGTAAAAGAATAAGACAAACCAGGTCTGTGCCCTTATGGAGCTTACATTCTAAAAAAACAAAATATACGTGAAATGACAGATTACCAACTGATTTAATTGCAATTGTGCTGTAACAGCTGAGTAGTCTAAATACACCTGCCTCACACACAGTGTTAGTGTGATTATTACATGAGTGAATGCACGGTGGGCACATAACACAGTTAGTGAATCTCCCTCATTAGCTATCACCATATCAGTTACCCCCTTCCCCACATTGTTTGCCAGTTACTACTCTTTGTGTAGAATAATTCAAGTCAAGAAATTATATTTCACAAAGTAAGTTGTTTTTGACTCCAGTTTGGCAGAGGTCACCAGAATTTTCATTTTTTTTTTACAGATACCACTGAAACACTTTCATGTTTTAGAGCTCTTTAGTGATCTTCTCTAGGTTTTATTCATTTTCCCCCTAGTTCCTGGGAAAGCTTGTCCTTTGACAGGTGAAATCATGAGTGACTTAAAATGAAATAGCTTTTTAAAAAATTTAAACACAGAGGATGTTTCTTTTTCTTCACTATTTAAAGAGGTGGGGCAGAGAGCAATGGTCCAGGAGGTTCTTTTCTTCGGTGCTGATCTAAAAGGTCAGGACTCTGTGAAGTTAAATTTTATCTATACTGTAGCTCTAGCAGCCTGCTTGAAGCATGGCTATCCATGACTCTATTCATCTTTCAGCCATCCCCCAGCACCTCCATTCTTCCCTCAGCTCCACACTGACACCACATATTCCTCCAATGCTTATTTTGTAAAATCCCTGCCCTGATCAAGCCCCCAAGTTATCTCCCTGTTGTTGAAGGATCAAGTTGAACTTCTGCTGACTTTCTAATCCCAGCTTTGCCTTGTATTCACTGTGTGGCCTTGGGCTAGCTCCTAATTGTTTTAAGCCTATTTTGATGCATGTTAAAGGGGCAAATACCTACCTTTGAGGATGATTGCAGGATTAAACAATATGTCATGAAATAGTTTGCAACGCTATATTCAGTGGGTGTTCACAAAATGTTACTACCCTCACCTTCCTCTAACAGCCTCTAACAGAGCATCTAGCCAGTGAGAAGGGTTTTCCAAGGCTGCTCGGCATAGCCCTAGCTTCTGCAGATGGGACTGAGGATGACAATGAAAGTAAGAGAAAGGACTGCCAACCAAATGTGAAGCCTATGGCCCCACTGTAACTACAGAAACTCCTTTTACATCTCTTCCAGATAACAGGGTTTTGCAGCTACTTAGCTTTAAAAAATAATTTTAGGTCTAAACTGAGTTGGAAAGTGGGAAAGTTAGCCAACTGCAAAGTTAGAAGGAAGAAGGCACACAAGACTTCCCTCACTTCTGATACCACTGCAAGTTCTCAAAAACACCCTCAGGTATAGTTATTCACCGGAAGGACTCAAAGGACACAATGGAAGTCGTTCTATTCACAGTTACAGTTTGTTACACGTAAAGGACACACATTAAAAATAGGCCCATTGGATGGCATCCATTAGGGCTTCAAATATGTAGCTCAAAATTGCCCTTTTCCTGTGGAATTAGGGCAGTGTTATTCTCTTGGGTCAAAGTGACAGTGCTCTTGGAATATTGCCAAACAGGGAAGCTCACCCAGACCTTGTTGTCCACAGTTTTTACTGGGATCCATCATGTGCAGGCATGATTTATTACCCATGTAGATGACCACACTCTCTATTCCAAAGGTAGATTCAACATCATGTGACCCAAAGCCTGCACCCTAATACTCATTGTTAGACTATCCAATGTGACCCAAAGGCCCCACACAGATACAGACATTCCTCCCAGGCATGACATTCCAAGATTACCTCTCAGAAGCCAAGGACAAAAGCCAGACCTCTCTTCAAGCAAGTTTAAATTCTTTCCTACACAGAATCCCATTCTCTCGAATGTACACTATCCACTCTAGCAAAGTCAGTTTTGATCTCTTGCACCTCAACCTTTTATTTTTTTATGTTTGTTTTGCTTTGTTTTTTGTTTTCTTTTCTTTTTTTTTTAAGATTTTATTTATTTATTTGACACAGAGAGAGAGAGAGATCACAAGTAGGCAGAGAGGCAGGCAGAGAGAGAGAGGAGGAAGCAGTCTCCCTGCTGAGCAGGGAGCCCGATGTGGGCCTCGATCCAGGACCCTGAGATCATGACCTGAGCCGAAGGCAGAGGCTTTAACCCACTGAGCCACCCAGGTGCCCCTTGTTTTTATTTTCAATCTTTTATTCACTCCTGCACTTGAAATTCCCTATACCTCTCTCTGCTTTCCCTTAGTTCAAGATCTGTCTCAAGTCAAACCACCACTGTTAACAACCACTGGCTCATATTTCACTTTTTTATTTCCAGTACTGTATTTCATCTACATACTTTCTAGCACTTCACTTCAACAAACATTATGTCTACAATGTTCTACAGGGGGAAAAAAAGAGCTTGTGTGAGAGAGAGAGAAATGACTAACATATTAATCCTTGATTTAAGGAGCTTAATATCTAGTAGAACAAGACAGACAGGTTATTTTTATTCAGTTGGTCAGTGCATATTTATTTAATACATACTCTACACAAGAACCTAAGTTAGTTGTTAGAATTTATAATTATCCAGAATTATAGACAGAAAAAAATGTAAGACCCAGTAAAAGAGGATGTTGATGATGGGATCAGATTCTGGTGGGTCTTGGTATCATATTAAGGAGCTAAGTTTTTATTCTAGAGTCTTGTATTTCCTTAATGGTGAAATATTTACCCTACTATAATGTTAGCTGGTACAAAGATAACTCTTTTTAGATAGTACTTATGCATTTAATGAATCTCATACGAAAACATTATGTGACCAGCAAATTCCAACCTGTGATTTCTTACTATTGCTTAGAATGGGGAAATTATAAAAAGTGGATCATTTACCAATATTTAACAACCACTGTGGCCACATTGCTATATGTCAGCTGTATTAGTCCTGGGTATAGATTATCTGCAGCTATGACTAAAATCATGTAATATCTGGAGTTTGAGAATTACCACTATGGTAAAGGGAATGGCATGCTCAGGAAAGTCTCCAAGGGACCATGATGGAAAGTGGATCAGACTAGGATAAGGCAGGAGCTAGAGAGACCAGTAAAGATGCTACTGAAACAGTTGAGAAATAAGGAAGTCAGAATCAGACCAGAGAAATAGGGTTAGAGAGGAGGAGATAGACTTTTATCAGTCTTTATGACTTGGAGAATGAATCAGAAATATGAGTTGGAAAGAGGAATAATCTCAGTTTCTAGTTTGTGTGATTCAAGATTATGGTGGCAACCAAGACAGGAAATACAGAATGAGAAACAAGTTTGGAAGGAAAGAAAATGGGTCCCCTTAGAAGGTAGAATGGGTTCTCAGTATATTCAAAATTATGGTATACTATCTCATTGTTTAATGTGTGAAATTCCCTCTTCAATTAAAATTTAACCAAGACAAAAAATAAGTGATATCCCTTTTTTACATATATCAGAAAATGTTTAGTGAAAGAGCACCAGCTTTTTATTGGAAGTCTTTGAGTGCCAGAGCCAATTACCTGTGTGATCCACTCAAGTTACTTAATCTGAGTCTCAGTTTCCACATGTCCAAAATGCAATAATAATATTGATATCTGTCACAGACATTGTAAATAGCTACACTATTTTTAGTTAAGTGGGGGTTGGGAGGTGGTCTTATGTTGAATAAGAATTTCTTCCTGATTGTCTTGAATCACTTACCAAAATACCAGTAGTGAGAAAATGTCTGTTTATGAGAAGGCCAAAGTCAAAACCAAATGTATATTTCTCTCCCAATCTAACTTTCAAAAAGCAAAGCTGCCTGATAACTGTATCCAGACATCAAAAGAGAAACAGGTGTTTCCCTACTTAACTCTGCATTTCTTCATTCTTGAGAAAAACAAGGTTTCATACCTCAAATTCACTTGTGTAATCAAGAGGGCTTTCTCCCTTTTCTTCTGCTTCACCCCTAAGTCTCAGTTATCTGAGGTTATGCCCAAGCCTGGTTGTGATTTGCATAGTGTATTGTAGTGCCTAATGTATGGGTAGTTCTCTATTACTATTAAAAAAAAAAAAGGCAAAGTCAGGCTCTCCAAGTATAAAATGAAATCCACCCAAGTACATCTTAAACAGTATGTTTTTATGTGGGAAAAATGTCAATAAAAGGCTTCTTAGAGCCTCTTTGCAAGAAGACAGAAGGAAAGTATCAGACTACCCAGAGAGAAGATCAAGAATTCTATTTACATGCTTCCTTCAACTGGTCAGAGATCTCGGTGCCTGAGAACAATGGCCATTATTAGATGCCAGATAACTTGTACTGAAGATCTTTCACTTGACCCTATAGATCCATGGTCCCTCCTTCTAAATCTGCCCTTAGTGAGTTACATTAACAGGCCCTCTTTCATCCTTTAGCTTCTTTTTTGGTCCACCCAATGAAAAATCTATTATTAGAGTCTCCTCAAGTTGTCCAATCCAACCTATGTATAGTTTCTGCTTCCTGCTGAAATCTGACTGATACACTGATCTCAGAAATAAAATAAGTCTCAGAATGTAAAAGCCATACTCCAAAATTCAGTCTCCTTGTTGCCAGAGTGTCTGATATTCCCATACCTCTTACTCCTTCAGATTAGAGAAGGCAGCACTGTCCAAGAGAACTCTCTGAAATGATGGAAATGTTTAATTCAGTGCTGTCCAACCAACACGGTAGCCACCAGCCACATATATGGCCATTGAACATTTGAAATATGACGAGTGCAGCCAAGAAACTAAATTTAAATTTTTATTTAATTTTAATCAAGTAAAGTTTAAATTTACATAGCCACATATGACTGGCAGCTACTATGCTGGACAGCACAGCCTAGAAAAAACACAAATATCTGGAAAGAGTTGTACCTTAATTCTTGGATGATTTCTAAGTGTTGTTGCTAGCATTTCAGGTCACCTCTAAATCCTAAAGTCAAGGGCAGGAACAAAAGGATACTTATTCCTTCTTATCTGTCTTTTTCATCTTTATCTCCCAGATCCAAAGCCATTGCTCAAACTGGATTGAGCTCCTTTGTTTGCTGTCCTGGTTTTCCAATTACTTTGTCACCACCACCACCATCTCCACCTCAATCTCTTTCACAAACTTGCTTTCTTCTTCCTAGTAGGTATAAGCAGTATTTCCTGAGTCAAGGTCTTCATTCCTCAACTTAATTTGCAGTACCCTTCAGTCACTTACTTGCTTCACTTATCATTTCTCTCTAGGTGGCTCCCAAATCTTTGTCTCTACTCAGGAACTGACTCTCTACATGCAATCCCCATTCCTTTATTATTCTTTCAACATACACTTTTGAGTATCTACTATGTATTAGGTTTTCAATAATATTGCTACAGCTTAATAACAATAACATCAATGATAATAATGGCTAATATTTATTTAGTATTTTCATGTGTCAGGCGCTATGGAAGAGCCTTCCCTGTATAATCATTCGGTCCTCTTAACAACAGTATAAATTAGGAGCTATTGTCATCCCCATTTAAGGGTGAATAAATAAGCACAGAGAAATTTGGTAATTGCCAGAACCCATACAGCTAGTAGGTAATAAAGTCAACATTTGAATGCAGGTAGTCCAGCTCTAGAATCTGTGCCCTTTACTATTACTATGCTGTATTGACAATGGCCACACCACTGGTAAGGGCAAACGAGGAGAGTCTCCATCTGTTCCTGGAAACCATATACTAGTATCACTTACACTAGGCACGTTCACAGTGCAAATCCAGAGGCTAGTACTCTTTTTACAATTTTTTAGAAATTGCAAGATATAAATAGTATGTAACTTACATGTAGGAATTTTTCTTTTTTACCCCTAAAGACTCGGTGGTAAATAATCCTAATGTGGATCAAAGCCATTCCCTTAAACTCAGACAATAGTATTTAGACAGGGAAATCAAACGTTATTAAGATGAGTGTTGTGATAAAAAAAATACCATCCCTCCCTACCCTGGAAGGCAATTTGCCACGATGTATAAAACGTTGTAAAAATATGCATAATCTGTGACTTGGCAACTCAATTCTGGAAATACATTCTGAGAAAATAATCAGAAAAATTTGCAAATGTCTATGAACAAGGATGTTCATCTGCAGCATGATTTATAATAATGTTAAACTTGAAATAACCAAAATGTGTAGCAAAAAGTAATTAAATATTTTTGTATCCATAAAATGTATATTAAGCAGGGATCAAAATGAATCTATATGTATGTTCATAAAGAAAATGCTTATAGTCTCTTTTTTAAAGTAAAGAGTCTATACAGTATAATCATTTTTTTTGTTTAAGGAATTATGCATATGTGTAAGAAAATTTTAAAAATCTGAAAGCATATATACCAAATGTTATCTCCAGATCGTAGTATTATGGATGGATGATTTTTATACTTTTCCTTTTTCTTACCAATATACCTTATGTTACCTCAACTAATAATTATTTTCTAAATAAAAATTTACCAGTTGCCTTAATATAGAGGCATATTAAATTTTCTTTTACTAAAGCTGGATCAGAGGTGGATATGGTAGTATTTATTTACTGGACATGCTTATTTCTAAAGTCGTGGTTCTGTAAGAATCAAAAACAAGTCTCTACAGTGTAAATTTAAAACCATCAATTTCACTATAGATTTCTATTTAAATTGTCAGGGTCTAATTTATGGATAACCTACCTTGACTCTTCCCTTGATTAAAATTTGATTAATGAAGGTCAACTCTTCCTTGAGTGGATGGAAACAAACAAATACAAATAAATAAATAAAACAACTGGAATGCAGATCTCTCTTCTGTTATTTCCTGAAGATAATGATCTCAGAAAGAGTTATTTAATCTTTCCTAACTTCAAATTAGTTTCCTGTATGTGGAGATAAAAATAATAAATAATTCAAATAAATTTAATGGGTATAAAATAAGGTATGTATGGAAGAGGCATTCTGTAAATTTAAAGCATTACATAAATGTTAATCAGGGAAGGGTGATGATATTTTTGGTTTGTTTTCCTCTGTCATTTACTCATTTGAGACTTTTAGCAAGTCACTTAACCTTAACAATTGTCAAATTCTTCTTCCTTAAGACAAGGGTTGAATAGGGCTGATGACCTCTCCAGTTGTTTCTGACTCTGTCATCCTATTATTCTACTGGCCTGTTTGTGGCTTGTGACAGCTTCTTCCAGGGCCCTGGAAAATGATATGGAAATTGAACTCATCGAGTATGGCAGGAAACACGAAGCTGACTTCAGTGCTGACGTGATGACGGGTAGAAGAACTGCTCTGTCCCAGCGTCCTCTCTGAATCATTTCCTCTCCAAGTCAGGGGAAAGATGAAGAGTAAAAAAATTCTTCAGTGACTGTATACTGGAAACCAACCCAGAATTGATTCCTAAGGATCTTTGTGGAGAAAGCTGTGCCTGGAACGTGAACTCTGTCCCTCTCAAAGCCTGCCTCTGCCCTCCTAAAAGGCTGGGCTGACTCTCTTGCACTGCTTATCCTAGAAAGCCCTGTGGTGAAAGTGAATGGTAATGACTCTTTAAAAGCATTTATGGTAGCAAAAAAAAAAAAAAAAGTGTGTGTGAGAACACTGAGCAGAAGAGTTCTTCTGACCAAAGGATATGATACTTATAGAAAATAGCTTCTGGGGTAAAAAGAATGTGCCATTTTTCTCACTTGTGAAAGTTATTAAAATGTCCAGAAAAATAGAATATCAGAAGAGGAAAGGTATTGATTAGTTGATTCATCCCAGTCTCGTATAAAGGTAGAAAGTGAGACAAAGTGGGGTTAAAGGGTAAAATAATGAAACCGAGTCATCCAAAACATACTATGTTCCAATGCTGAACAGAACCTTTACATGCACACACACACACACACACACACACACACACACACGTATATATGTATATATAATAAATACATATTATATATATCAGTGGATATGATCTTGAGATATGTAGACAGATTTCATACCAACCTATAAAGTAGATACAACTTACTCTCTAGTTTTTAAATAAGAAAGCAGATATTAAACTAGATTGAATGACTTCTCAAGGTCACAAATCTAGTTAGTAGCAGAGCTTGAGCCTTTTGTCCTTGACGATCAGAATCAGAAAAAGAGAAAACTTCTTTTTTTCCTTTTTTTTTTCCCAGCTAAGAACATCCGGCCCAGGGATGAGTAAGCAGACACTAAGGTACTTTTTTAACTTCCTAAAGATATAACAACTTGGATGCCTCTAAGTATCAGTCAGTTATTCCTTTATAGTCTTGCTTTCTATCCTGGCCACTGGCAAAGTGGCATTATTATACTGTGAGTCATCATGCTAATAAATAAATCTAATTTGAAGATACCCCTTCTTCACTTTCTGGCACGATTTAACCCTCCCCACTTCTTTCCATCCCTTTCCACTTCCAGCAACATTCCCTGGTGTCTAAGAACAAAATGTCAGTGAAGCAGTTGCATGAAATAAAGAGAGGACAAGAAGATGCTAAAATATTACAAAACCATGACTTGGGAAAGGAACTTTTGGAGCTGTTTGAGATGACTTAGAGAGTGAGTACTTTTGACGACAGAAAGAATGCAAAAGGAATGTTCAAGGATATATTAGAGTTTGCGAAGAGACTCTCTGAAAGTATTAGTAGTGGTCGATGAGGGAGAGAGGGGAGTGATCAGGTAACAAGTCCATATATTTTTAAGCTCTTCTGCCAAGCTTCAAAGCAACTTCTACCTTGGTTTGCAATTTTATTTATCTTTCACCATTTTGGTCATTTCTTTTCATATCTGTATCTTCAAGGGCAAAGTTTATTGATTAAAATAATAATACTCAGGGCCTATCACAGAGCTTGGCATAGAGCACATTTTCATAAATATTTACCCACTGCAAAAATAGGGTTCATAGGAATTAGAAGAGTTAAGTGGAATGGTTGAATAGCTTCTGTCTGAATAGTATTTCTTCCTTCAGGAAAGCATCTCTCTCTAAAGCTGTAATAATTCTCCTTTCTTCAAAATATTCAGGCTTACCTTGGCCCCAGGGATGTGAAACCTGCAAGAGCTCTCTCTCTCTCGGACATCCCAGATGGGTAAATATGTGTGATCTAAGCCAGGCCAACCAGGGCTTTCCTCAAACATTTTTGTTAGCACAATCAGAAAAGCTGTTCTTTATTTTTCTGACTTCATGTATTCTAAAGACCAAATAACTTGCAACTGTCTTGAGGCCTTTTGCTAATAAGAGACTGAGAAAAATGAGAGTCAGAGTGTCTTGATGCTATCCTATAAACTTGAATGTAGTCATATCTGATTATCTATCTTTTGTTTTTCCAGTTATATGAGTCAATAAATTCTCTACAATTTGAGTTGGGGTTCTCTCATTGGCAACCAAAAGACACCTGGCCAAGATGATAAATCATGTGCATTCATAGTCTCTTTTCACATTTTAGATTCTGTCATCCCATTCAGAAATAGTCAGGAAGGATGAGCTGCTGGCTCATAAAAACTCCATGTATAGGAACCAACTAAAAATTTCATGGGTGATTTATATTAAAGAAAAATGCACGTTGATAAGTGTTTTCTAGGCTTGTGAGAAGAGTCTCAGCAAAAGCCGTAATAGAGTATTTTCTTCCCAAGTGTCAAGTGCTGGTTTATATATTTAACCTCTCCTCTGATTTTAGTTACAGGATAGTCCATATGTTGTGGAAGGATTGAGAGACATGGACTCAGAAGACGCAAGCCCTATCATCTGCTATGCTATAACTCACTATAAGCTCAGATGAGGGTACATTCATTCTTTCATGTCTCACATTCTACATTGCTAACAAGGGGATCATAGTAGCTATTTCATGGGCGGTTGTGGGAATTAAATGAAATTATATATAAATATGAATGCTTAGTCCAATGTTGGACTTAAATCATTTTGTATATATCTTTACTCTAGCAAAGTAAACCATGCAAAAAAAGCATTTACTCAATCTTTTCATTCCATATGAATGAAAACCCTATGAACCAGGGTTTGCTTTAGATGTTAGTGTAAAGTAGTAATAAAACCAAGGCTACTACCCTTGGGATACTTACATATTACTGGGGAAGAAGGACAATAAGAAAAAAACAAATGTAGAATATAATGTAACATAACATAATATAGTATCTGGAACTGGTAAGTGCCACAAAGAAAAATAAAGCAGGGTAAAATAATACCACTTTATATGGAAAGGTTATGGAAGGCATCACCAAAAAGGCAATTTAAGCAAGGCCAAAACGAAGTAAAGTAATAAGCCCTATGACTATCTGGAGTAGAACATTCCAAGCTGAAGAAAGAGCTCCTGACATGTTTGAGGACTAAGAATGGAACCTTTGATGCTGTAGCAGAGTAAACAAGGAGAAGACTTGTAAGAAATGGCACATATGTCTGATTTTAATATAACTGTCTCTTTATTCATGTCCACCACACTCAACTTTAAACTCCTAGAGAATAGGGGCAGCATTTCTCCACCTACATTCCCAATGCCTACCATGATATCAAGAAAGAATAGATGTTGAAACACTTAGTATATATTTATAATAAATTATGCACGTGTGATTGAATTATTGGGATCTCAGTAAGTGATTGTCAGGTTTGGATCTAAATAATACATTTTGTTTAGGCCAGATGTGACATGATTAAACATTCATAACTGCAGAAATAATATATGGGAACAATAGTTAGTCTTGTGTTTTGACACTGTTCAATAAAATGAGACTACCTATATGAAAGGCATTGAGGTGTTACACAACTTCTCGTAGGCATATTTTTGTACGTGGCTTCTGGTTAATTTAATGTATTAAATGTTCTAAGAATGTTATTGTATAGCATCTGTGACAGAGCTATGTAAAATACAAGAGAAAAAAGCAACAAAGGATTATGAAATGAAGCAATACATAAGGTCAGATCTCAATCAAGTCATCTTTTTAGAAAAACAAAAAAGATAATTTCAAAAGTGACTCCCTTGTCATTGAAATGACCAAGCAAATTCTCACTTACTTGATTCTCTCATTTCATCTAGATACGACCCAAAGATGTTTATCTAAATATTCTAGAGAATAGAGAATCTTTCACATTTTAATACACTTTTGAAGTTTTCAATGATATTTTACTTAAATCTCAAAATATCTTTCAAGTAAAACTTACTCAGAGAGTAACATAACATGACTAAAGTCACAAGTGTCTGGAAAGAACTTAAATTTAAGTCTTATAGTGCCCAGTCTAGTTTTCTTTCTATTCAAGAAGGATTCAATTACTAGTATGGATTGAAGAATCATCTTAACTAAAGCAAATGTGAAATCAAAACTAAAAGTGGCTAACTGTAATTATTTGAAAATATCTGAGGTTGGGTTATTTAAATGGGAAATAGATAATTATCATCTTAGTTTCATAATCATATTGAACTACCCATGAAAAATATAAACAAATACTACACCAAAAATAGAACAATTTGTATTTATTCAGTGTCTCATCAGAATAGAATAAAGCCCAATGTTGGTTAACTTAAAGTAAATTTCTATTTTCCTTGCCTAAGCTCCACTTTTATGAATTTACATGATGCCTAAACAAGGAAGTATAGGAGATCCTCTTCACATCATTACCCATTATTTAAATCCTTGTAATTATAAGACTGTGTGGAAAAGAAATTTATTATAAAATGAAAATATTCTCCTGTAATCACAGGTAAAAATCTTCTCTAACATTGCTTCTTTCTTACTAACAATGTATTTTCTTACTCTTTAGATTATCTGTGAGAGTCATTTTCTGCTATTTATAAGATATTAAATATCCAAAAACTATAATGCAAACACAATGTAAATTAACTTACATAAAATTACAAATCTTTCAAGAAATTCACAGTTCCTTGAAGAATGCTGAATTCTCAATGCAGAATTTCTCAAATTCTCCCAAAGTCAATGACAAAGGAGAATCTGATAAAATTAGACCAGTTAATTAAAAAAAAAAGAGAAAATCAACATGGATGATGAGATATGCATTCCAAAGTAGAAGTAGTTGAATACCAAAGGATTAAGTGCAAGCCAATATAAAATTAGTGTCATTCTAAAATATTTTTTGTAAAAGTCACCCTCTTAATTATCATATTACAAAAGTCGAATATGTAGTAAATGTTGTAATATCATACTATCCTACAAGTATGCTGGAAAAGTATGGGAAAATGAAATCAATATTCAATATATTTTTGTGCTAACATTAAGCATATAGTTGCAATTTTAATGTAAATATGATAAATGTAAGATAAAATAAACTGTGTTCAAGCTTTAAAATCATAGAGGGCGCCTGGGTGACTCAGTGGTTTAGAGCCTCTGCTTTCGGCTCAGGTCGTGATCTCGGGGTCCTGGGATCAAGGCCCGCATCGGGCTCCCTGCTCAGCGGGGAGCCTGCTTCCCCCGCCCCTGCCTGCTTCTCTGCCTCCTTGTGATCTCTCTCCCTCTGTGAAACAAATAAATAAAATCTTTAAAAAAAATAAAATAAAATAAAATCATAGAAAAAATATAGATGATGCTTCCTGATTCTTCCAGAAATCACCTCCAAAGCAACAAGGGTAACAAAAACCCAAGATCCTTGCTCAATAAAACTATAATTATTTAATATCTAAACCAGGGGATATAACCAAGGAGGGCAGATACATTTAAAAGTATACTAAAAAGTGTGGGAAATACTAAATGAGAATATCCATACCTTTAGAACTAAACAAACAAACAAACAACCCAAGACACATTACTTCTCTATGGTATGTGGTACATTGTAAGAAATAAAACTCATCAGAATACAAGGAGAGAAGAAAAACACATAAGTGGTATTAGAACCTTCCTTGAATCAATACAAGCATGAAATCTAGAGAAGCTGGGAAGAGAAAGATCAAATGTAATATATATAGAAAACAATCTATCAGTGAGGCATAGAAATAAGAGATTTATATTATGATCAGCACTAGAGTCAAATTTAAGGCTAAGTAAATTTACTCATACTTCTGGTCTATACTAGATCTTTTGTCTTTCCTTCACATTAAGCACCTGCAAAACTCTCTTATTTGAAGGCCTAAAGATGTTATATAGGAAAAAGGAGGAAAAGGAACAAGAAAAATGGCAAACAAATGTTACACACCAGAAATTTTGGAGCAGAAGAATATTTTGACAAAACATATCCAATGCGTTTTTAAAACAATAAAAAGACAACTTCTATAAAACAAGAGCCCATAGAAGAGATATAAGAGCTTAGGGCTGTTATAATAAGGTAACATAAGATAAAACATTTGTGTACAATATTCAGAAAAAAGTAGAAGAAAAATTAAGTCAAACAAAAAATAGCATAAAAAATTACGACACTGCTGAAAACACAATTAAGGACAGAGTACAGAAATGAGAAATGTGAGAAAATAAAAATAAACAGAGGTAAAAAGTATCAGAGAAAAAATATATATATGAAAGTACGGAGATACATAATTCATTAATGGTGATCCCAAAGAAGAGAACATAAATTAAAAGAAAAAAATGTTCAGATCTGTAATTGAAAAGAAACTTCAATTTATTAAAAGAAATTTAAAATCGATTTTATTGATTAAAAGATAATAATCTGTCCCAGGTAAATCTGACACAAATTATTAATACTGAGATATACAGTCCAGTAAAATTTCTGAACTAGAAAATTAATATTCCTTTAAATATCTGAAGGCAAGAGAGGAAGTCATTTACAAAGGGAAAAAATATGAGCTGGTATCACACTTCTCCACACCCTCATTTAAAAATAGGATATAAGGATTTGATGCCTTTAGCAATGTTTAAAGAAGAAAGAAAAGGAAAAAGTAGTAGGTAAAAGGAAGGAAGGGAAGAGAAAAGGGAAAAAAGAAGGAAACAGAAGATAGATAAGAAAAGGATGGAGGGAGGGAGGAACGAAGGAAGAGACAGAAAGGAACAAACTAGAAATTAACAACAGAAAGAAAACAACAAAAATCTATCTCCTGGAAAGTCTAAACTTTTCTCTCGACAACTATTGGATCAAAGAAGAAATAAAAATTGAATCTGTAAAACATTTTGAAAATAACCATAATTTAGAGTACACACTGAATTCATGGAACAGAACTAAAGTAGTGCTCAAAGAAAAATTCATAGTCTTAAAAATTATGTTAATAAATAAGAATGAAATAAGTGAATCAGTGGAAATCTGATTAACTATTAATTACTAGATAATAAAATTAAAAACATATAATTATTTCCATAGATGTGACAAAGGGAGTTCATAAAACTTAACATTTTCTCTTGAAAGTACCCTTTAAGAAAAGAGGAATAGGACCTGGATCATCATAATTCATGGAAATAATAGAACTATTCCCATAAAGTAAAAAGTAGATAAGAATGTCTTAATCACCATTAGTATTTAATATTGTTATGGAAGAATTAACCAATGCAGTCAGGAAATTAAAAAAAAGAGAGAGAGAGATGTATAAACATTTGAAAGGTGGATATAAAATCATTATTTGTACACACACACAAATTAATTTTTAGAGAAACCCTGAGCATATATAAGAAATTGTTATAAGTTTAGAAGACTTTAATATGGTAGCTGTATACAAAATTCATATATAGAAAACAAGGGCCTAAACAAATGCCACCAAAAAACTCTTAGAAAAAAATGGGATGAAAATGCCTTATTTGCAAAGACAGCAAAATAGATAAATTTCTAATTTAAGGAAAGAAATATAAGACCTACATGAATAAAATTTTTAAATGCTAACCATGGACTCAGAAGTAGTAGACAAATGGAAATGCTTGCCATGATCTTGAACAGAAAATTCAATACCATAAACTTCAGTCTTCTCTGAACTGATCATCTTAATGTATTTTTTTAAAAAATAAAAAATTTATAGCAACTAAATAATAATAGTCCAATACTATTTTTTTAAAATAGAGTGCTTAAAGGTTATAACCAATATAAAGGCATAAATCTGAAGTACAAACAATGTCATGTAGTCATTTCTGGATCTTTTCTTGGAAAAGACCAGCTTTAGATCCAACTAGGCTGAAATCCATTCAGAAGAAACTCTGGGACCTGGAAACAAAGAACTCTCATCCTTTGAATTGCTGTGGCTTAAGAGTGACTGCTGAGTTGATGAAGAGAGAGAGATAGTCAGGAGAGCTAGTGATTATTGAGGGATTAAATCACTTTCAATAATTATTTACTAAATAGTAGAAGCCCCACATCAGGCACTAAGAGATATAGTCTTATACCATATACCTAGATCATCTATCCCAAAGCAACTAACAATATTCTCCCTTTTTTGTTTTCTTTTTATGACTTTTATAAAGTTGGAAAAGCCAGTTACTGTGGGGAGGTCATGAATAGTCATCATGAAAGGAAATACAAGGGGACATTCAGGAAAAGTTATTCTCCCCCAGATAAAACATAACGGAGAGGAGAGAGGCTCTTGCCACTATTGCAGTTCTTTTGATTTCTGAATGTGAATGTAGGCATAAATTCTAGATCTGTTTTAGACATCTTGAAAGCATGAACAACAACACTATGAAAGAGCAAAAAGTTAAGCATTGCTTTAATAACAAGCAGGTCCTTGTTATAAATGAATCAAGCCAGTAGCTGCCTATCTCCAAACATTTTTTTTTTTATGTTATGGGAGAAAAATACTGCTATTTGGTTAAGAAACTGTTAGTAGGTATTCAATTTGAAGTGGAAAACATTCTTAACTGAATGTGTTTTCTATTAAAACTAAAGCAGAGGTAGTTCCTGCTTTCATGGAGCTTAAAGTAATAAAAAATATTAAAATATAGTGTAAAAAAAGTCATTTCAATTTTATTACTGGTCATTGCTCCAAACTGACCATTCTTTAGAAATTATTCTTACTCACTGACTTTTTAACTTATATAAATTCCACACAAGTCTAAATTGTGGATTTGTGCATATGTGTACATGTGTCTGTTTTACATGCATGCACTAGTATCATTGGGCACCATATTAAAAAAATGGGCAAGGGCTTGAGTGGATGTTTGTGCCCCAACTGGAAATGGCATGGATAAGATGCCCCTCCTAAGTTCTGAAGGGTAAGGTCCAAATTCAATAGTTAAACCAGTGAGTTAGTGGTTAATTGAAAGGGTCACCACTGAATTCTCAAGAGGAAAAGACATGAGTAGACTTCCCTTTTCATTTCATGTCCTTCACTGAATAGGCATAATGAAAAATTCCAGATTCAAGCTGGTTTCCCCTCACATGTGACCTGAGGCTCCAAATGAGAGGCTGCAGTTCCTGTGACTCACACTGGACAAGAGGATTTGCCCATAAGGATAGAAGGACAATCACTCACACATGTGCATAAAGCCAACCAGAATTCTCCATGAGAAAAGATCTTTACCTTCCTGTGTCATGCTTATTAATTATTCTTCCATCTAGGGCCCCCTAGAACACCAAGTTGACTGACGTAGGCACCACATTCATCACTGGACAACTGGTGGAGGCTGACATAATGTATACAGACCTGATTCCAGACAGAGATAACCCTCCATGGCAAAGGCTCACAGCCATGTGGTTTCCCAGACACCTAGTGCTTAAAAGACAGGTTGACCTTTTCAAGTTTAACTTCTCAGAATACATGTTCACCTCACCAAGGGAAGAAAAAAAAAAGAAAGAAAGAAAAGGAAAAGACATTCTGCTTACAGTTCAACACAGGAAGTCACAGGCTCATCTGCAGATATACCATCGGTCTTCAGATTTCTAGTATGAAGTAGATCCACCAAGACACTGCCCTGTATATAGTTCAACATGTAACCCATTCACTTGCTAAAGTACATATCAAATTAGATCGTATATTTTAAAGTCTTTGAAAACACTAAAATACCGTATTGATATACAGTATGAATGCTATGAATACTAAAACAAAGTGATGATGGTTATTATGTCCTTATTCAAAAACTTTAAAACTCCCAATTTCTACAGAATTAAGTCCTAACTTCTTATCCTTTAGAGGGACTATTTATTTATTTTCCCATGAGTCTTTATAAAAAAACATAAGAGGACTTCAGTTCTACTTCCAAAAGCAGTAACAGTAAATGCACACTCCCTGGCCTTTTCTGGTGCAGTGATCAGTATAACTGATGAACACAATAACCAGAGGGTAAGGCTACCCCACTGACCTACTGACCAAGGGCCCCTGAACCAAAAGGCAGATCTCTACTTCTTTGTTTCAAGTTCATCCCCTGCAAACAGATGGGGGAAGGGATCTGGGTCACATAGCCTCAAGAGTTATGCTTAACTGTTTTCTAATCTAATTATTCCCAGAAAGCTCTATCTAATGATTCCTTGTTCCATCTGGCTCTCCAACCAGAAACCTTAAAGTGAAAAGGGTGAGTAGCAGAATTCAAGTACAAACCTATGTTGAGGCCCCAGAACCAGCAAGGCCCTCCATAGATGAGGGAGAGGCATTTTAGGCTAAAGAAACAGGACGAACAAAGGCAGTGGGCAGGACAGAAGAAGCATTTGGGGTGTTTTTACTAATCCAGTGTGATTGTAGCATTCAAGAATCTGTGGACATACAGTGATAAATGAGAAGGGAAATATGCATCTTCATGCGTTATAGTACTTCACATGAAGTGCTATAAAGTGGTTTGTTGAAGTAACAAACTACCTCATTTAAAATCTGCAACAATCCTATGATACCAGTGCTGTTATGTCAGTTGTCCAGCAGAAGACACTAAGGCAGTCTAACTTTAGAGTCTGTGCTCCTAACCCTAATTAAACTACATAATGACTGGGTGGTCCTGGCCAGGGACCAGAGAGAAGGGTAAGCAAAGCAGGAAAGAATAGAAAAAAGAAGCAAAAGTGAGAGAGAAGAAACCAAAAGCTTAAGACAAAATTAGAAGACTACATTATCAGTTACTTGGTTAAGTTCCTGGGCGAGAACAGAAAGAAGTGGAAATGGCTGGTTTTCTGTTGTAGAAAATATGAGTAATCACGGTATGATGAAATAACAGATCCTCCCCTCCGCAGAAGTTCTCCCATAGTGCAGGGACTGTAATGGTTAAGGAACTCTTTTGAAAACAGCCACTACATTCTCCCAGTACAGAATAGGCTACTTTTGAGTTTTCATACATCCTGCTTCCTCTCCACCTGAATGTAAAGAACCTCAAACTTATTTGATGGTCTTTTCCAAAGAGAGCTATAAAACAGGACAGGAAGCCCAGAAGTCTGCCATTGGAAACTACTATGTTTGAGAAGAGATACTATCTCCTGTCCTTTGGAAGAGGAAAGAAATGCTTCACTGGCTCCCTCTCAGACGTCATCTCAGAAGAAGGGTCCTAAAAGAATCGCGCGTAGAAGTTGGAGTATGGACCCTAAGAAGAGCCTGACATCTAGCTTTTGGTTGGGATATCCAGCTAATGTCTGGTGTTGTTAACCTGTTTCTGGGTTGTTGGGGGTAGAGAAAAGAACATGGAGATACAGAGTTATGACCCATCCTGGCAGAAGTTCCCAAGCTTCTGAGATGTAAAATATGGATCTCACCTTTGCCCTAGATTTCCTCAGAAGCTAGATATTAGGCTGGAGTTGTAAGACTGTTGGAGGCAACAACCTTGTGGAGCAAAGAGAAACGTCCATCAAAACACTGTAGGCCACAAGCTGGAAGTCACATGCTGGGAAGGGAGCTTCAAAAGTGGCCACGAATAGTAATATTCCCTAAGAAAGATGAACTTCTATCACACAACTAGCAGAAGTTACAAAGCTTACAAAGTAGACACTACTAGTATTCCTATCCTTAATATCCGATTAAACTGATTCCCAGACAGTTAAATGTCTCCATCCTGCTCATATGACTGCCCAGAGACAGAGTCAGTGCTAACCACATCTTCTGATCCCTTGTCTAGTGCTCACTTCATTGTTGCTCTTCAGGTCACCTGTCCCCAGCTCAGAGCCACAGGGAGAAACTGGTATTGCAGGTCCATTGCAATAGGATCCTGATGGAGGTAGTTTGCTGTGCCACAGTATGGCCACTGCCTAGAAATATTCTCAAATCTAATTCTGGTCTGTAGAATATCCAGGCATAGCTATACCCCCATCATGCTGAATTACAAAGCAGAGCAATGCGACTCACTTTTCTCTCAGCACCAGCCACCATGGGCAAACCGAAAGAAAAAAGCAGGCACTCACCAAGGCCATCACTGAAAACACCAGCAGCAGGTGAAGGGGATGGAAGGTGGGGTGGAGCTTATCTGAAAGATACAATGTGACCAAAAGTTGAACTTTAACTCCAGAACAGTAATGAAAAATTAATTTCTACATTGAAATGTAAGAGGAACTTTTACAGTATTGCATGACACACAAAATCATGGCAGTTTTCTGAGCCAGGTGTCAAAGTGGAAGGAGGAAATGGAATCCTTCAAGCACTGAAATATATCAACAGTCACACATTCTTAAAATATCTGCAGAAATCTTCCTAGACTGAAAGAGGAGAGCCAACAGGGGCCAACGATGAGGGTGTTTTACCTTAATGTTTTCTTTTGTTTCTTTTATATTATCTTTCAGGTAATACCAGGGAAGATTTTGTAAAACTAAGCTATGTGGGGTGGCTTCAGTGACATTTTCTCCTACCCCTGTGTTAGTTCATATCTATGAAGAAGAATCCTAGTTAATATCTGATATGAAAGGGATTTATTAGGAGATGGAACATAAAAAGGTGGAGAGAGGCCTCAGATCAGGATGTAGGTCTGACACCTGTAAAAGGTGAGAAGGAAGGTAGTGGGATTGGATAGAAAGAGTCTTAGACTGCAGCACAGTTTTAAGAATGCCTCGGCTGGGCCTGGCGAGTGCCTGGGAGGCAACACAGTGGTAGATTCAGAGGGGCAGCAGGCACAGCTCTTAGTGAATTATGTTCCTTAGAGGGGAAGATCTGAATAACATATTTTTATCATCATGATATCCCTAATCATAACAGTCAGGGTTTAAAGTTCAAAACAAACAAACAAACAAAACAGAAATCAACTCTAGCTAACAAACATAAGGTTAACAAGGAATTTATAGGAAGGTATCAAGCAGCTTACAGGATTTATGGGAAGGCTGGAGGAAAGGCTTAGGAAATGGGCAGGAATCAAGTGTATGCATCAGAAGAACTCTGATCAGGCTGTTGTTGCTGCTACCCCTGGACACCAGAATCTACCACTTTCACTGCAGAGTGGATGCCACCACTGGTGACACTATTATTATGATTAGTCATTAGGTATTACTGCCACCACTGCTACTGGCTGAATAAATTCGGAATTGATGCAGCTTCTCTGATTCACTTGATTTATATTTAAAATATAGAAAGGAGCACCTAATTGCTCAAGCTTTCATCATATGAACTGGCCCCAGTTAGGGTTGTCAGATTTAACCAATAAAAACGTAAGATGCACAGTTAAGTTAGAGTTTTCAATAAACAATGACATTTTATAAGTATATCCCATGTAATATTTGCTACATACTTAAACAGAAAGTTTTTTTTGTTATTTATCTGAAATTTAAATTTAACGGAGTGTCCTTTAATTTATCTGCCAACTCTCCCTTCCAGAGGCCACCAGGAGGAGAGAGTGAGTGTCTGGCTTTTAATGTCTGGTATATAATGCAGCAAACCCTGCCTCCCACCAAGATTCACACAATGGTAAATTCTCCAAACACACAAAAAAAGGAGATTCTTATATTGTGCTGCCATTGATGGGGATATCTACTCCTTAAAGTTAAATTAATATGGCATTCCTTGTCATAACCAACATAAAAGGAGACCCAGTTATCTGCTGCTCAGGAACACATTTTAATCCAAATACCTGCAGGACAGGATAAAATGAACAGAAAGCAAGGTTTGTTCTTACTTTTCATGGAAACTTGGTTTTTACAGATGTGTAAGTACAAAGCATTTGATATTTCACAGATTTTTAAATGTCCAAACCTGGGTTTCATCCAAAGACAATAACATGTAGAGGCACAGACACAACTGACTACAACTGCATCTACCAACTCTGTTGGGCTGGTGGGTTTTGTCAGACATAGACTCTTTGAAGAATATCATAGATAGAGTGAGTACTTTGGACAGGGGCTATTACCTTGGGACTTTGATGACATAAGGTTTCAATGAGCACCACATGATCTGCAGAAGCATGGCTTCCAGGAAGCTAGCACTGGATCTAATAGAGAGGTGCTCTGCTAGATCCCTGGACCAATCTTCTTGTGCCTACGCTTTTCAGGTGCATCTGCCACCTGGACAGGAGTCATGCCCAGGAAGGGCCAGGAGTCCCTCTGAAATAGGGCACACATAAAAGGGAAGTATTATTGTCCTTGAAAAACAGTTTTCCAGATAACCAGAACCATGTGTCCCAAGCCTGTGGGGCTTTGTTCTCAGCAGGGTGTTAGATGCTGTCCAGTCTTGGAATGCGCTTTTTCCAGGCAACCAGTACCAGGTGGGGGAAAGGATCCTCACTGAGCCCTTCCCCCAGGGCATCTCCAGCTTCAAGGTCCCTCCAGGGCAATCAAATCACTTCATCTCTGTCTTTTATACATCCTCCTATCAACCTTTTCCAAACAGAAAAGAGGAAAATAATGTTTTCATAGTGTTGCCCCTTCCTAAGTGACACCTCACCTTGTCTAGACAGTTTCCAAAAGAGCCTCTTTTCAGAGCCCTCTTTTGTGTTCTGGGTGGAGGAAAGAAAAGTGTTTTCGAAAAGTCTCACTGTGACTTTACAAAAATGTCTCAGATGATTCTATTTGGTAATCTCCTGCCCCTGACACACACACTCAAATACATATCAGATTTTAAATCATTTGTTAGCTTACTTTTATTCACAAATATTAAGTATATTTATCATGAAGTGCTTCGCATTATGCTAATTACTAGTGGTATGAAGATAAAAAAGATAGAGCAGTCCCTGCCTTCACAGAGTTTTCTTCTTTATATAGCCCACAGAAATAAGTATAAATCTCTACATACAGTTCATTTCAGTTAAATTAGTATTTATGGAGTGAATTGGAATTCCTGAAGATAAAGTCTCTAGGAAAATAAAATCTTATAAAGGTATAATAGATGTTCTTTTTTTCCTGCCTTTCATCAAATAAATATTTATTAAATGTTCGTCATGTGTCAGATACTATGCTAGAGTCTAGATATCCAAAAGCGAACAGAACTGTCAGAGGAATTGTCTTGTGGAGATAAAAGTCTAGAGGTAGAAAAAACACATTAAAAGATCAACCTTAAAATGAACTGTGGTAACATTTATGATGGTCCATGTTGGTTGAATGAATAAACGAATAAGGGGTATTATGAAAGCATCCAACAAGGATGCCTGATAAAGACCACAGGACAGGGATTTTAGATTTCATTCAGCATGTAAGAACAGAGCCAAGTGGTGGGTAGGAGGAGGAATGAGAGAGAGCCAGGCACTGGGCTGTGAATTTATAAATTTTGTGTCAGCTTTTTTTTTTTTTAAGATTTATGCATTTATTTGAGTGGGGGGAAGAAGGAGAGAGAGAATCTCAAGCAGACTCCCAACACAGAGACCTTGATCTCACAACTCTGAGATCATGACCTGAGCTGAAATCAAGAGTCAGACAATCAGCTGAGCCACCCAGGAGCTCCTTATGTCAGCCTTTTGAGGTATTTATTATTATCCTCATTTTATACACAAACTGCAACTCATATTTGAAGTGATTTGGCCACGGTCATAGGGCTATATAGTAATGGTAGAGCTTGGGTTCAAACCCAGGACTGTGTGACTACAGAATTCAATTCCTTTCTTCATACCACATTTCCTCTCCCTACAACAAGCAACATAATACACATTATGACCTCATTTCCTATCAGCCAAGTGACCTTGGTGTTCCTCAAATACATTCCCATCTCAGGCCTTGTACTTGCCCATATGTCTGTAGAACTCTCTCTTTTCCTCAATCAATGTTTGTTCAGAAGTGACCTCCTTAGAGAGGCCTTCTCTGACCACAATCATTACAATAGTGCCTATGTACCCTGCTTTATTCTTCTTTGTAACACCTATCACTACATGACAATGAATTTAAGATTTGTTTGTTATTGTCTCTTCCCCACTAAAATGTAAGTTCTATGTAAGTTAAGGACTGTATCAGGCAGACTTTCTGCAGGACACAATTCCCCTCTTATGGTTAAACCCAAAGGATTCAAAAAGGGAAGTGGAGATTATACAGAGGTATAATTAGAGGTATAAAGTGGTGAGGAAACAATGAGGAAAGTTGAGGCATGAAGAAATGAACAAAAAACTAGAAGTCATTACCACCCCTAAGATTAGAGGGAGAGGCAAGGGGAGGGAATGTTGTTCCTGGAACCAGTGATTGCTGGAGCTTAAAGTAAGGGCTGGTGGGCAGCAGATGTGGTCATAGAAGAGATGGCCAATGCTGGAGTTGTGAACTTGGGGCAGGGAGGAAGACCAAATTCTCTCGACTCCACACCCTTCTGTATTGGATCTTCTGTATTGGATCTCATTGGCCAAATCCAACTAAACTCAAGTTAGCAAGGTTATACAGATGGTGCTATTTGCAGTAGTCAACTTCCCAGGCACACAGTGGGGCAGAGAAGGTAGAGGATGGATCTGAGAGTGGGAAGGAGCAAACAGAATATAACCTGGTACAAGGATTTCATTTGTTTTGTTTACTTCACTTTCCTACCATCCAGAACACTGTCTCTCACACTTTGAGTGCTCAATAAATATGTGCAAATAAAATATGCCCCATGAAGAAGGACAGGAGAGTGACATCAGAGCAACTAGGAGTCACCTAGATGTGGTTTTATGGAGATTTCTAACCAGGTAGCAACCTTGGCAGCCCAGGACAGAAGACCAGACTTGAAACATGCTTCTTTCTAAAGAGGGACAAGATTTCTGTTCATTCAGTATTAAACACTGCTACAAAGTGCAAAGGTCATATAAATTAGGAGACACAGGTCACATCCATAAAGGCTAGAGAATGGCTTCTGCATGCAATGTAAAGCAACATCCAGCCATTCTGAAGGTCTGAGTTGCTGTCCAGCTCGGAAGTAGAAGGAGAGAAGAAGTGGAGGTCAAGTGCTCCTGCTGGCCAGTATCTTAGCTCTGGTTCATCAAGAAGCAAATAACAGAAACCCACTCAAATGGGCTAAACAACATAGGAAGGAAATATTGCAAGGACACAAGGCTACTCAAGAAATCTAAGGAAGGGAGATATAGAAGAGGCACCACGGCAATTACTCTTTTTTTTTTTAAGATTTTATTTATTTATTTGACAGAGAGAAAGAGATTACAAGTAGGCAGAGAGGCAGGCAGAAGGAGAGGGGAAAGCAGGCTCCCTGCTGAGCAGAGAGCCTGATGCAGGGCTCAATCCCAGGACCCTGAGATCATGGCTTGAGCTGAAGGGAGAGGCTTAGCCCACTGAGCCACCCAGGCACCCTGCAATTGCTATTTTCATCTCTCTCAGGAAAGATGAGTCAGTCAGTCATTCAGCAAACATTTACTGAACTCCTGCTGTGTGCTAAGCAGTGTGCTAGATTCTGAGGTGAACACAACAAAGAGTCTCATCTCTGCTTCTCTGGTCACATTTGAATTCTCTGTTGCTCTCTCTTCCTCTGCCATTGGTTTTACCTGATTCTTTGTACAGAGAGCCCCAAACTAACAGTCCTTAACCCACCATGCCCTTATGCCCTTTGAAGTATAGTGTCTACTGAAATATGAAGTTACTGAGTTTCAGTTCTAAGTTTCATGAAGAGAGAATTCAAAGACCTGATTGGATGATTCTATTGTCCAATTAAGTAATCATCTAGTACACCAGGGGTCAGAGTTGCCTGATTCCCTGTCTGCTCAGCAAGGATGAGAGAAGCATACTTTGTGAACAGAAAATATGAAACTCTTTAAAAGGGACTAGAGGTATAGGGGAGTGTGTGTGTGTGTGTGTGTGTGTGTGTTTGTGTGTGTGTGTGTGTGTGAATATTATTCAGCCATAAAAAAGAATGAGATCTTGCCATTTGCAACAACATGGATAGACCTAGAGAATATTACTCTGAGTGAAATAAGTCAATCAGAGAAGGAAAAATACCATATGATTTCACGCATACGTGGAATCTAAAAAATAAAACAAATGAACAAACAGCCTTTAAATACAGAGAACAAACTGGTGGTTGCCAAAGGGGAAGTTAGAAGGGGGATGCATGGAATAGGTGAAGGGGATTAAGAGATACAAACTTCTAGTTATAATATAAATAAGTGACAGAGATGAAAAGAATAGCATAGGAAATATAGTCAATAATATTGTAATAACATATGGTGACAGATGGCAACTATCCTCATTGTGGTGAACATTGAGTAATGCATAGAATTGTCAAATCAATATGTTGTACACCAGAAACACTGTTTGTTAAGTATACTTTAATTTAAAAGGGGGAACTGGAGAGAGGAGACATCATTAGTACAATGGGCATCTTCACCCATTTTAGCCTCTATATGCCATTTCCATCATTTGTACCCTTCATGGAAAATACTCAAGGATGGGAATGAAATGGTAAATGAGAGGGTACACAGATGAATATAACATTCTGGCACTGTTTATGAATGCCCTGTGAAAGGACACACACTATCCTAAGACTTATTTTCCTGCTTGCTTATAAAATTTTCAATATAAATCATCAGATGATCCATCTACATAAAGACACTGCCCTTTAGGACTGCCACAGGTAGTAATAAGCATGAAATGTAGCAAAGGAAAAGGGAAGGCATTTGTGTCTCTAATTTAGTTCTCACTAAATGAGCAACTACAGGGAAGATAAGTGGATCAAATAAAAATTCCTGGCATTCTTCCATATTTTTTAAGAAGATTTTATTTATTTATTTGACAGAGAGGGACCCAGCAAGAGAGGGAACACAAGAGGGAGAGTAGGAAAGGGAGAAGCAGGCTTCCCAGCAAGCAGGGAGCCCAACTGGGGTTCGATCCCAGGACCCCAGGATCATGACCATACCCAAAGGCAGTTGCTTAACAACTGAGCCACCCAGGCATCCCTGGCATTCTTCCATATTAAAGAAAACACCTGTATTGCAAATAAAGATACCAAAAAAAGAAATCTCCTTTAAAATATAAAACCTGCAAAAGATAGGGTGATTCATGCTGAACCAAATGCAAAGCTGTTTAGGCAGCACCTATATGGCTCAATTGGTTAAGCATCAGACTCTTGATTTTGGCTGAGGTCATGATCTCAGGGATGTAAAATCAAGCCTGTTGTCTGCTTCCATGCTCAGCAGGGAGTCTGCTTGAGATTCTCTCTCTCTCTCCCTCTTCCTCTGCCCTTCCCCCCCCAAATAAATAAATCTTAAAAAAAAAAAAGCTGTCTGGACTATGCATCATGTGGTGCTCAGTAGATTATTGATTCTTGCTAATGGCAGTAATGTTCAGAATTTTTAAAAATGTTATGATTTAGTTCATTTAAGCCTTGCCTTGTAAGAGCTAAAAAGAGGCAAAAATCACAGAGGAGAACAGAATCATGTGTGATTGAACCAGTTCCACTGTAAAAAAAGAAAAAACCTCCTAAGATGCTTCTAACCATGATAGGTGTCAGGATTAGAGGAATTAGAAACATGAATGGAGAGAGAATGGTCTTTATATGTGTCTCTGCTTTTCAGAGGAGTCTCATAAACAAATGGGAAGTATGCAGTGAAGCTGGAATGGAAGGGTTTGGTAAACATCATTTGGAACAGAAATGGCAAGGGTGGCCCACTCTCACACTACTCAATCAATCTAACCTGCAAAACCTTTAAGACCTTCCAGGAGGCAATGTACACAAATATTTTTTCCTAAGGATTCATAGAACCAGCAGCAACCTTAGCCTTATCAACAGTATCTCCCTCATTTAACAAGTAAGAAAAACTGAGACCCAGAGAGATGAAAGGGCATCATCCAAGATTACAGGTAGTCACAAGTCAGCCATGAGATCTGACTATAACCACAAGATCCGAATACAACCCATGGTAGGCAGAACTCTGAGATGATCCTCTATGATCCTCTTCATTATTTAATTCTCTTCCTTTTGAGTGTAGGTTAGCCTGTGGATACATCCCACTCCTCTGTGATTATGTTACATTTTATAAAAAATGGGAGATTTTCTTGGGTGAGATTGAATTAATTAGATAAGCCCTTTAAAATGCTGTTCTCTGCCTGGTTGCAAAACAGGAAGTCAGAGAGACAATTTCTGGCTTCCAGAGAAGAAAGCAGATACCTATTTTAAGAGCTGCCTGAGGGCACCACGTGACAAGGAATGGTGGTCTCTGACTATCAGCTAACAGGAATATGGGAACCTCAGTTCTATAGATGTTAAGGAAATGAATTCTGCTAATGAGTAAGATTAAAAGAGTACCCTGAGACCCAGATGAGAACTGAAGCCAAAGCCAATATCGTGATATCAGACTAATAAGACATTGAACAGAAAATCCAGCCATGTCATGCTTAAAGAAATTCTAAGATTGTAAATGGGTGATACTTTTAGCTGCAGAGTTTGTGGTAGTTTGTTATACAACCAAAAAACTAATAATAATAAAAAAATAAAATCATAATCATAATCATAAATTCCCCAAGAACTTCTCTGGATAAGGCTTTTTTTAGTTACATTTTTTTTAGGTTTATTTATTTTGAGAGAGAGAGAGCGAGCACCCACACGAGCAGGGGGAGGAGCAGAGGGAGAATGGGAAAGAGAATCCCAAGCAGACTCCCCACGGAGCCCAACATGGGGTTAGATCTTATGACCCAGAGATCATGACCTGAGCTGAAACCAAGAGTAAGATGCTCAACTGACTGAGCCAACCAGGTGCCCCTAAAATTTATTTTAAGAATTAAAACTTCTCAGGGGCACCTGGGTGTCTCAGATTAAGCATCCAACTCTTGGTTTTGGTTCAGGACATGATCTCAGAGTCATTGCGTAGAACCCTGTATGGGGCTCCACTCAGTGTAGAGTCTACTTGTCCCTTTCCTTCCTCCCTATGCTCCGCTTCTCCCTCTCTACTCCTCCCCCGCCCCACTCCCTGCTCCCTTGTGCATGTACAATTTCTCTCTCTCCCTCTCTCTCAAATAAATAAATCTTAAAAAAAAAAAGAGTTGAAACTTATCGAACCAGATGGAGCAGAATAGAAAATGGTTGCAGGGGAGGGACAGTTATAGTAAAGACACAGAAATCTCATAGAATGCAAGAATAATAACAACGACAAAAGACTAAGCTTGGTTTCTTGTAATAGCTTTTACAACTGAATCAACCACCTCATCCACTAATTGTACTGTGAACCCCATGTTCCCACCACATGAACTATTTCCAGTCATTTAAACATACTTCCCTGCTTCTGTGACATAGTAGAAAATAAATTTGGTCTTGTGTGCCCAGTCTGCTTGACTGGTCATAGCTATTTATAGTGTTGTATTGAAGAAGGTTTTGAGAGCAATGTTTGGGATCAACAAGAATAATGAACCAGGATAAAATAACAGATAGTGGAAAGGATTAAAAATTAAAAATTAACAGGTAGTAGCTAAGCCAAGTCAGGGCCCCTGTGTGCCATCTATTTTCTGACTCCATATCTGCCATTATTTATTCTGCATCTTCAACTTGAACTAGCTGCTTCTTATCCTAACCTGCTAGCCCAGACTCTACCCATCATTCAAGGTTTCTCCAAGAAGCCAATCAATCTCTCTTTACTCTCATCCATTCATAGTTAAGAATTAATTTCTCCCTCCTCTTGGTCACAGAATACTTTCTTCCTACCTCTATTTTCAGATTTAATATTATTATGAGTTTGAGTTTTGTCCTCCACAAAGATTAAATTTAAAGTCTTAATCCCTAGTATCTCAGAATGATTTTATTTGAAAATAGGGTCTTTGCACATGTGACTAGGTTAAGATGAGGTTATACTGGACTAGGATGTACCTATACCCAAAATGACCAGTGTCCTTATAAGAAGAGAAGAGACACGGAAACACAGACACCCTTGCGGAAAGATGGCCATGTGAACACAAAGGCAGAGCTCCACAAACTGAAGAATGCCTTGGGTTAACTGGAAGCTAGAAGAAGCTTCAGAGGGAGACTGATTCTGCTAACACCCTAATTTTGAACTTTCGGCCTTCAGAACTGTGAAAGAATAAATTTCTCTTGTTTTAAGCCACGCAGTTTGTGATACTTTCATATGGCAGTCGTAGGAAACTACTACAGGTATTCTACTGGTTTTGTGTACATTTCTGTCTCTCTCCTTAAATTCTAATCTCCCTGAATACAGGGTCCCTGTTCTATTCATCTTTTTATACTTCATGACAGATATGCTCAGTAAATTTTGGATAGATGGATAAATAGCAGGTGGATTTATTTATCAACCCATTAATTCATTTGGGAAATATATACTGAGTATCTACTATGTGTTGTTAGATACAACTCTAGGCCTCTGGGTATGTAGCAAAGAACAAAATTAATTTTTAAAAACCTGATTTCATGAAACATATAAATGAATGAACTAAAGATGGATGGATGAATAATGAACAACTGCCAAAAGAATCTTAGATCCTTCCTTAGATCTGGGCAGGATTGGTTCAGACACCTGAAATAAGTAAATTTGCAGAATGAATTTACTACATTCAGTTTCTAACGTTAAAGAATTTGTTCTGAACCAGAGCAATTTTGCCCCACCCCCACCCCCACCCCAGGGGGTGTTTGGGAATGTCTGATGACATTTTTTGTCCTCGCAACTAGGAGGGAAGGTTACTGGCATCTAATAAATAGAGACCAGGGTTGCTGTAAACATCCTACACAGGACAGACCCCACAGCAAAGAGTTACCTGGCCCAAAATCTCAGTAATGCTGAGGTTGAGAAACCTTGAGTTAGAGGAGGTCAGGAAACCCAGGGAAAACAAATCAATCTATAGCTAAGCACTGTGCTGAGATATTTACATATGTTAATGTTTTTAATCCCATTGTACAGATGATGAAACCAAAGCTCAGAAGTTAAATCACGTTCCCAAGAATAAACATGCAGGTCTGATTCCTATCCCAGTGTTCCTTCCGCCACAGTATAGCTGCTTCATTCAAAACTTCCCTGATTCAAAGTTGGAATTGGAATTGAAATTGAACCCTGGGGTTAGGGGAGGGAGGAAGGATATCCAATCCCAATCAGCAGACAAAAGTTCTGGGGCCATGGTTATACTGCTAGGTCTTTAAGAAAGCCCTGCAGGGATGCAGGCATCATAGACTGGGCAACCCAGCGGTGAGGAGGAAAGAAGTTTTGGAAACAAAGGAAAGGGAAAGTGGGGGAGATTGAAGATCTGCTCCCCCACCTAAATCCATGAACCAGACAGAGACATAGGTAATGAAAGGTAATTCCCTAATAATACAGAAGTTTTATAAACTAATGAGAACAATTGCTGGAAGACGAAGAGAAATATCTGGAATGAAATTGTGAGAGTATAAAAACTACAGCAAATAGAAAAAGATAGATACAAGAAATAACTGGGAAGAGGGGTTGGAAATGCAGTTTATTTGTCCATTCAACTGATGTCTATTAAGTGCCTACTTTGTGCCAAGTACTGTGAAAATACTGGATTATATATTGGTGAACAAATAGATGTAGCTCCTACTATTATGAAGCTTATGGGCTGGTAAAATACGTAGATCCAATGTCCCATAGTAGGGGTGCGCGCGCGCGCGTGTGTGTGTGTGTGTGCCCGTGCACGTGCGCGCATATAAATATACTTAGTCTCAATTAAATTTAGTGGCAGTCAGGAGAAGCAAGAGGCTATTTTGCAACCTCAAGTTTTCATGTTTTCTTAAATTATGCATCCTCTCTTTACGTGCTTTCTTCAAGGGTAACAGCATAATGATGATAATAATCTTCTTTTTTGTGTTCAAAAAGATTGCTCAGCAGCCTCTGATGAGGCTTAAGGAGTTGGAGAAAAAAGAAAAAAGAGGACTGGATATGGAGTGGCACATTAGAGGAAATTATCTGGGAGGATTAAGCTCTTCAGAAACAGAAAGGCTCCTTCCACAGTCACCTAGTCAAAATGATTTAAAATATAGTTGGCACTCTAATAATATTATAATCCTAGTTTTCTTGCTGCTTTTCCCTTCCTCACATCCCCCTCCCACAGAGAGCTTCATAACATTCAGTTAACAAGTGATTCAGGAAAATTACAGCTTATTTTGGGGAGGTCTCTGATAAATCTATGAAGCAAGTCAATTATATCTTCAGAGGCCATTCACGTCCAAAGCCTAGAAAGCCCAGAGTCTATTCATGCCCTCTGTCAACCTATAATAAATGCTCACTGAATATCTGCTGAATGGATGAATTAAAAAGTATCACTTTCCTTCAGGAGCTCCTCTTATCCTTGCAAGATATTCACTTCCCTCCCATTCATTGATGACTAGAGGGTGGCTTTTGTCGTTCCTGATACCAACCAGTCATTTCTGTATTTAACGAGTATTTACTGTGTGTCAGATGTTACATTGCTGGGAACTTCATGATAGTAGCATTATTACAGCTACTACTTCTATTAGGTTATTCGGCTGTGTCACCTAGGAAATGATGTGCACTCTACAATGGAAAACATCCATCTTCTTTAAATGTAATATATTTCACCAAGACGTTCTTTCTACTAAAAGGAATAGCCCTCTCTCATGAAAGAAAAACAGCAGAGAATGCATTCTGCCAAAAGAACACATCCCACAATTACCCCCTAACCCCTCCATCCCCTCACCCCACCCCCCACCCAATCCCCAAAGCTAATTACAGGAGAGAACAGACTGCTGCAACCTGGAAAGGACTCAGTCTGGAGGATGCCTTTACTATGCAGGCTAACCTATCTGGAGCCATGCCTCCTCTGTCTGGCCTACATACCACAAGAGGGAATATTCTCTGCCTTACTCATCCCAGGGTCAGGTACGCAGCAACTAGGGACAAACCCTTGTAGCCCAAAGCCCACTGAAAATTTTCCTACTAGCCAGGACCTTGCCCTGTCCTGCCTTGCCTATGGAAACCCCAATAAGGTCTCTGACCTAAACCTTCATCTGGATCCAATCTTTGGCCTCCTAACCACCCTGGTGTTTCTCCATGTGGCCCTGCATGGTGTGCCATGCCTCCCATCTCTAGGTCTACTACACTTGACTGACATTATCATAAAAGACTACAAAACACAAGTTCTCGGGCGCCTGGGTGGCTCAGTGGGATAAACCCTCTGCTTTCGGCTCAGGTCATGATCTCAGGGTCCTGGGAT